>JAWWMW010000001.1:908184-921140 GCA_035048345.1 Echeveria elegans | reverse complement strand
GAAACATCGTCAAGAGTATGAAAAATGACATATTTTAATATTAAATCACCAAGAATATGAATGAAAGTATAGGAGAATAATCGACATATTTTCCACTCATCAGCTTTCAATAAGAAGCATTGTTTTTCTCTATGGAATATCTTCAGTCCATGACTATTCACTTTGAATCGTCTAAGCTCCTGGAAATAAGAAAGCATTGTTCTCCTCCGTGATATACCTTTAATCTGTGGCCATTTGCTTTGAATCGTCTACCATTTTCACTAATCGGCTTGACATGTTCGTCCCAAAAACCTTTGAAATTCTAAATGGACAAGACCACCTCGACTT
Source organism: Echeveria elegans (assembly GCA_035048345.1). Lineage (NCBI taxonomy): Eukaryota > Viridiplantae > Streptophyta > Magnoliopsida > Saxifragales > Crassulaceae > Echeveria > Echeveria elegans. Next base: position 920,813 of record JAWWMW010000001.1, on the reverse strand, counting down.
CAACTTCTCTGAAAATAACTTAAGCCTCGTATTGAATAAAAGCACTTGGTCTCCCTTCTTGAAATACTTCTCACGAATCATCTTGTCATGTCATATCTTTGTTTTCTCCTTATAAATCCTTGCGCTTTCGTATGAGCTTAAGCGTATCGAAGTATTGCTTCTTTATTGCCCATAATGCATTGTACTCCATTTCAAGTGGAAGATGACAGGGTTTTCCAGTGGAAGGATACACACCTTTTGGAGTTTTAAATTCAGTTTTGTACGCCCATGGAGCTTCATTAAGCTTTGATGTCTGATCCTTCTTAGACCCGTTTATGTTCTTTTATAGGATGATTTTAATCTCTTTGTTAGAAACCTCAACTTGTCCACTTGTTTGCGGATGGTATGGAATTGCAATCTTATGACATACTTCAACATGTTCTCCTGCTATCTTTCCTTAAAATGCATACCATAGTCAATGATGACAGTGAGAGGGACACCAAACCTAGGAAAGATGATTTTTTAAAACAATATTTTAACGGATTTGGCATCACACGTAGTCGTCAGCTACTAGAAAATACTTAATTCCAAATGAAGATGGAAATGGTCCCATTAAGTCAATGTCCCAAACGGCAAAAATATTAACTTCCACAATCCCTTGTTGTTGCATTTGATCTCTTCTAGATACATTATCTATCTTTGACAAGCATCACAAGATTTGACAAAATTATGGGCATCCTTTAAAAGAGTATGCCAATAAAAACATGATTGCAGAACCTTAGAGGCTATCTTACATGTCGAACTGTGCACTCCTGTATGCGACGAATGACTCTCGTGTAGAGTCCTCCTTCGGTTTGGTCCATTGACGCGCAGTATAGTGGTGGTATATCGCAAGTCAAACAAAATTTATAAAAACTAGGGGTGACCTAGTGTCGACTCTAGGCAACAGTGGGAAACTCAGGTTTTATATGATAAATTATCAACTAAACAATTCTATATTTTGGATGGTTTTAAATTCAGGTTGGTGTCATGTGGTGTAAATCAATTTAAAAGAAATATGACTAGGGCATAAAATCACCAAGGTTAGTCATGAATTTCAATGAACAATTTACAAATGTATTCACTAGTTTAGAAATAAGGTAGAATGGATTAAAGTGCTAACTATGTTAACTTCATAAAAGTAGCAGATTCTACTTAATGAGTTAACATATGTCCTTTCCGAATCAAAGAGCTCAAACTTAGTTTCGTACTCACTGGTTTACAAATGTACTTCCTTGAATCTGAGGGCTATAAACTAAGTTCTACTTACCGAGTTTGTACACGAATCAAAGGGCTCAAACTTAGTTTCATACTCACGAGTGCACAAATGTACTTCCCCGAATCAAAGGGTCAAAAACTAAGTTCTACTTAATGGGTTAGCAGTCATTATTCTCAAATCAAAGGGCTCAAATCGATTTCTCTGAGTTCCCAAATGGACCTCCTCAGAGCTAAAGTACTTATGCAAATTAGCTAGGTTTGCATTCATTCTTCCCTATCACATGGCATAAGCGTAAGCTAAGCAAGTTATTTTAACCAAATTTCATAAAATGTATGTAAAATATGTTCAATCATTCATGAGTAATCAAGGATTTGTTAAATCCTTGTCATCAAAATAACTAATCACTCATCTCGAGTGAGGAACAATACATGATTAAAATGAAATGTATAAACAAAGTTTAAGTTAAAAATGCTTATTAATATCGTAGGTCTTCAAGGTGTTTCTATAACCTCTTCTTCACGGTCGAGTAGCTTTGCTCGAGCAAAAATTTGAACTGAAAATGTAAAGGGAACCGGTCGAGTAGAAAAGAAAACTGAATTTTGGTGACTCTTGCACCTGGAAACTTTGCACGCAACTAAATCACACTTTTCTCCTTGTTTTCTTTTTAAAGTGGTATTGTAAAACCTTTGATTCTCCTTCATAATTGTGGAATTCAAAACCTTTCAATACCACTCATTATGGCTCTACTTTGAATTCTCTCCATAAATCCTCAAGACTCTTGGCATCTTCACGTAAAATCTCCATTGAAGCTCTGTAATGGTCGAGTAAATGGGCCCTTTGGAGTTGCTCGAGTTGCCTTTTAGGTCTAACATGAGGCTGGGTCGAGTATCCCTTCCACTTGGTCAAACAGGATTTTCACTCAACTGAGTTACTACTCTCTGTCTGATATCTATTGGTCTGACTTGGTCGAGTTGGTAGTCTCTTTTTGTTCCATCATTTTGGCTTGGTCGAGTTAGTCCTTTCAGCTTCACTCGATTGAGTAAGGTTCAACTCGATTGAGTTTGACCTTTAAATTGTACTTTGACTTTGACTTTTCTGTTGATCGATCACAACTCGACCAAAAACCTCCATTTTTGCTCCATTTATTCTCATATTTGCTATGTTTTACTCCAAGCCTCTCTAATCATCAGAAATTATATTTTATACATGAAATAACAATTTTATATTATAAATGTGAAGAATGTAAGCAAATATGTCCGTAAATGTTATACCATTTTAACACCGATCATATACCTCACACTTAAAACTTGTTAATCCGAACAATCTAAGCTCTAAACATACTGAAAATAATAAAATATACTCTCGCTCACTTTCGTAGGAATTATGAATGCATTTAGAATATGATTTATGCCTTTAAACCCTTAGGCTGCCCTAGTGGACGAGTTGTAGTCTCGTGAGAGTTTTCAGAAAAAAAGGAATACTCACAAATCTTAAAATAGCAATTCATCCATTTAAAAGCTCAACATCCTTTTTTATAGTTACCTGAGGAAGCCATTTGATGTCAACATGTTCAAGCACATCAAAGTATCGCTAATCATGCATGTATGAGAAACTTCAAAAATCACTCAAATAATTGTAGTCATAAATTTCTCACAGCATGAATACCTCGAACAAACCTTCGCTCGATCCAAATCTCCATTCAACATCCATACTAAGAATCATGAAGTAAAGCTCAAAGTTTTTAAAGAAAACTTATCAAACATACCACATATGCTAGCTAGGGCTAGTCCATAAGCTCAAGGTTTTGAACTCATACTCAAGCATTAGAGCTAAACGCCGTAATCCATAAGAGTAGAGGAGTTCCGAAATTGGAAAATAAGTTTGTTAGTTTTCTCCACTACAACCCATCACGCATACGTACGTAAATATAAGGATTGTCTCTTAGCAATTCTTAATGGTTAACGTATAAATTTTTATATTTTTTTCTAACCCTCGACAACTGTTCAACAATATTAATAATTTTTTTACTTCTTTCATTTTTTATCAACATATATATTTTTTCTTGCACCCACACTTAAGTCTTGTCATACTGCCTAAAAATAATACTCACCAAAAGTGTAACATCAATTATGCTAAAGTCACCTAAAGACAATCGAGTAATTCTATGAAATATGATATTTTCAAAATTTATTTGCACAACTTATGAAATTAGGAATAAAATTTTAAAATGGACCAAGCTAAGCTAGCCAAAATATCAAATCATTTGAAATAAATTTTCTATTAAGAAAATCTTTCTAATCAAAGCTTTCAACACATGAATTTCATAGCTTACAAATTTTAATATATGTTCTTGACTAAACTTAGGCATTTTCAGTAACATTTCACCATGTTTTCAATAAATCATGTAGAATGAATGTAATTTTATTCATATTGAATCATTTTAGCATGCAAACAAGATGTTATCATATGAAAATTCATGCAAACTACCTCCACCGCACACTTAAAATTTGCTTTATCCCTACAAATTAAAATGAGTAGTAAAAAGATATGGTGTAGAGGGACTTCTCTAGCATCAGCGATATAATCCAACTTCATGCACTTTCCTTGCCACTGTTCTCTATAATCTGCTTAGAATTCATATATCAAATAGTTGTTGAATGCAGTCGAGTTGATATTATCACAAGTGGTTGGTCGAGTTGTGGTTTACCCAACAAGATTCCAGCCATCCTCCTTTACCTTAACTGTTCAAAATGTATAAGAGTTAAAAAAACAGGCTAAGATAGTTAGACACATAAGAGTTAAAGCTTGGAAACATTAAGATGCCTAGTCATCTTAACATCGTAAGATCGAATCTTAATGCTAAATGGCGAGCCTAACTATCCATATTCTCCTCCAAATTCGCAATTGATACCAAAAGCCTGTGCTTGTTCCTTTCTCGCCCACATAAATATCAACATCTCCGGTGTTATCAGTCCAAAATGGATGTCGAAGAGGTGATACATATCCATCGTATTTCATCCTAGTATAGAGGCCTTTCATCATGTCTGCTTGCCAGCGAAATGCATCATATGTATAAGTCGTGAGGGCATTAAACTTGGATAAGACCTTCTCATAGTCATTCCTTGGTTTAGGGATAGAAGATGTTCCTTTATGGGCCGCGTGAGGTGAAGATGGTGGGGTGGCCTGCTCCGGAATTCTATCTTCTCCAACTAAGTATGGCTCTAAATTGTGTGGTCTATGAGTATCCTTAGTAAATCCTCGGTGGAATATTTCTCACTCTCCCATCATCCTTTTGGGAAGTGATTTACTTTCATCGAGGGAAAAGCCAACATACTTAGCTATAATCGAAACGAAATGTCCACCACCAATGTAAGTACCTCTAAAACCAATGTACTTATGATCCTCGAGAATTTTGGTGATGACAATAAGCGGATCAAACTTCATTCTATCGTATATGCAACACATGAGTTCCCAATCATGTGTGTTTACCCATCTTTTGCCATCTGTGCAGAAATAATGCAAGTAGCAATGAAGCGATGCACAAATTTTCAAACCGTCATCTCAATCTTCATTGAAAGTTGGGGAGGTTTGCTGTCGACTTCTTTCTTTGTGATAATCCACCAAAGTTCATTTTTCTTGTCGTTTGACGCATATGGATACAAAATTAATTCTATATCTCCTCACTTTAAAGGCGGCTCTTAAATCATCTACTCCACACCTAAAATCCTTTCCACCTAACGACATGTTCATTCCTCTACATATTTTTCCTCAATATGCAAATTTGACTCATCTTCCTTCACAATCTGTCACTTTGGCTTAAAACAGTAAGCATATTCACGCATCATACCCTCAAATACTCCTGGATTCTTCTCAAAAAATAGCCAAGGCCGGTTGATTCGAAACAATCCTTAATAGCATCCCATAAATCCCCACTTGATCAAAGCATCATGTTCCAGAAAAATGGTACAACCTTCAAGCTTAAAACACCATTCCTGATGATTTTAGAGGATTCGAGAAAAAAAAATAACAAAAAAGAGATTTAAAGGACCAAAAACGGAGGTTTTTAGTCGAGTTGTGCTCGGTAAACGAAACAATTAAAGTCAACTCTCAAATTTGAAGATCAAGCTTGGTCGATCAAGAAGTTACTCGACCGAATGAGGCTTTCAGAGGAGGCTAGCACGGTCGAGCAAGAAGTAACTTGCCGAATCAGACATTCAGAGAAGGCTGGCTCAATCGAGTAGAAAAGTCATTCGCCCGAGTTAGCTAGGTAGAAGAGTGGCTCGATCGAGTTGAAGGAAACAGAGGGCACAAGCTCGGTCGAGTTGGGATCAAGCTCGACCGAATGGAACATATGTTTGACCAATTTTTGCCAAACTGGAAATTCTCCTCGAAAGATTAAAAAGGGTCCGATTTATTCAACCATCAAGGAGCTTTTTAATGAAGAATTTATGTCAAGAAACCAAGGGTTTGAGGACATTATGAAAGAACTTCAATGGAAAGACATTATGAGGGATGGTGAAAGGCTTGGCATTCCTCTCATAATGACGGGAAATGGGGAGCCTTCTAAAACTTTATAAAAGAAGACTCTATCGACACGTAAACATAAACTCCCACAGGCCATAGAGCCAGAATAAAACAGAGAGCTCCCTCTCAATGCGCACTGCTCGACCACTCCAACTCGACCATGAAGAAACGAAGAGTAAAGAGGCGACGCCGCATCGAAGACCCGACAATAATACTGAGCAATTCTTAACTCAACTTTGTTTTACTTTTATTTTACTCTTTTTAAGTATTATTTCACACTCACCATGAGTGAGTAGTACTTTCGATGACAAGGGTTTGATGGATCCCTTAGTATTGGTGGATTTTTGAACGTGTTTAATTATATTTTCATGAATAATTTTGAGTTGAAAACAAGTATTTTAGCTTTTGCTTATGTCATGCCTATTATGTGTTCGATGAAATGTTTAATAAAATTGCTTGAATAGTTTATTAAGAATGATTTTGAACCTAGGAAATCTCTCATTGCATAAGTATCATAAAATTAGGGATGAATCGAAAGAAGAACCTAGTCTGGGGATGGAACGAAAGGAGAACCTAGCGCATTAAGAAGTTAAAATATTTCTTAATCTAAGTATAGTAGGGATAGATTGAAAGGAGAACCTAGCTTATGTGTGGATAAAGACTAGCTTTAAGCGAACTCAGTGAAACTAGCAAACAGACCGAAAGGGTGATGATAAGAAAATTGAGTTCCAAGATAACAAGTTCTGTTGATACGCATGGATGATTGAATGAATCTTACATACATTTTATGAATGGTTTTTGGTTGAAACAAAACATTTAGCTTACGCTTATGTGATGCATGTTAGGTGTTTGATAAAATGTTCTATATAATTGCAGGAGTACTTTAACTTGAGGACGAATCTTGAAGGATGAACCTAGGTTAGTATTGTGTCTGACAAGGGCAAAACTAGTATTTTATGAAGTTAAATATTCTTAAATTGAGAGATTAGCTTAAATTTGACCGGTGCGGCAATACGAACGATGAAATACTAGCTTAGAAAGTATTCAATGAAATTAGCATAAATCTGACAAGTGTTGCTAAAGAAGTTGAATTTTACGGCAATAATTCAAAATTCCTACCAGTGAGAATTTTTATCATCACATAAGATTGCAGGTATGCATGTAAATCAAAATTGTACATAGTGAGATTTACATCATCTTTGCATGTCTAGTCCTACACTAACCAAACCTTTTGAAATCATTCTACTTTATTTTATGAATTATTCAATATAATTCATGAGTATGATTGGTGAACTTATTCCCTATTCATCTTCTCTTTGATTGTTTATTTTCGATACTTGTTACCAAGACTACCATTGTAACCTCCCAAACCTTTACAATTATTCAGTTTATAAATAGTTTATACTACTAAGTTCAACTGTTCCTTTGGGTTCGACACTAGGTCACCCTAGTTCCTTATAAATTTTGTTTGACATCATTCGTGATACCACTATAGACTGCATGTCAAATTGGCACCATTGTCGGAGAATGATTTTTAAACTTAGTTTATTTTCTATTTATTTCAATAGATAGTTATTTTCTTGTATAAAAATAAATTAACTTTTTCATGTGAAAAATTGCTCGTTTGACATTTGTTGGCTGAGAACAACTTTAAAATTCTTTTATAGGTGTTTGCACGCAGAGACAAAGCAAGCTCGAGCTCAAGGAGGAGCTAACATGCAAAGGCCCACCAAAGATTACATGATCCCCACAACTGGAAATTACGATTCACAGATTCAGATTCCGGAAGAGTATGATTTCAAAGTTAAAGGCAGACTAATACACATGATCAAGAGCGATACCTTCAATGGATACCATAACCCACATTATCATCTTAGTAATTTTATGAAAATGTGCCGCACATACAAAAATGCAGGGATATCCCAAGATTTGATGTATATGAAGCTTTTTTCATTTTTTATATCAGACAAAGCTAAAGATTGGTTATAAAATCACGAGGCTAACACGTTCCGCGCTTGGGAGAAGTTAGCTCAAGTCTTTGTACGACAATCTTTCCGCCGGACAAAGTAAAGAAGGTAAGAGACATGATCATTAACTTTGTGCAATTTGATGATGAGTCTTTTTATGAGGCTTACGAAAGGATAAGAGATTGTTAAGAAAATGTCCGCACCATGGATTCCATAAATGAGAATTATTGTCAGGCTTTTACGAAAGAATGGACGAGAATGGTCGAGCACGCATGGATCAAGTGAGCGGAGGAGGAATGATGGACTTGACCCACCGAAGGATAAAAGATAGATAGGAATAGTCATCAATGAGGAGGAGAAGGAACCATCTCAAGAAGAGCGGAAATGATTCAAGTTCGAAGCTAGTAACGAAGGAGATTTCGACGCTCTTACAATAGCCGTGAAAGCTTTGGCACAATCACTCATAATCCTAATGTCTACGAGATGGGCCCGCACGACGAGGACGCTTATGACTCGAGAGTAGATAATTTTAGGAAAGACGTCGACTTTATTGCTCAAGGATAAGATCGCCATTATATCCTATTTCTTGAGGACAAGATCGCTAACCATTATATCCCACCTTCATTGCAAAAGCAACAAGGACAATAGGTTTTACACGGACGCAAAACCTTCATCATCAAATTAATATTACTATTGTCCAACTCAACAAAGAAATCAGGTACTCACCACTTGGGCACCACCAGGCCCTTTGAAGAATATTTTAGGCTGTTAGATCATATATGAACATATGATTCAATGGATCAGAATATTCTCCCCCGTTAAAATCCAGTTTTTGAAGAAAATCTGCCCATTAGGACAAAAACTTTCACGTCATCACGTGTTTGTTTATCCTGTGCCACCATGTTCTCTTCGTCTTCCAGCTTTGACGCGCCTGGAACGTTCTCCACAAGCAATTCTCCGTATTCTTCCTCATCGAGCACTTGACGTTGCACGCTAGCTGAAGCAATTTTACCGATGCATATGCTCTGAATGTAGTCATTCATGATATCTCTATTAGGTTAGAGACATCCGAGTTTCTGGGAAACAACAAAATTAGCAGAAGCAAATATTAGCTCCTACTTCGGGCTTGGGGGACCTTAGTGAGTCATTTGAGCAATGGAGTGCTTGATTGTGCCCTATTAGCTACATTGGAGTGGCTCAAGCGCCGTGGGAGTAGCTGGAGTTGCTCTCCTTCTTCGGACGCACCTCTGTCTTGCCCTGCAGAGTCCATATGCGCTCCCCTCTTTATTCAATCCAAAACTCAAAAAAGCACTCATTTGGATCCTTGACAACATGAGTGAAAGAAAATGATATGAAACTTATTTTTCCCTGGTAAATTTTATGAGATTCTAATGATAAGTTATTATTTTCCACCAATAACCAAACACAAACATTCATTTTCCACCAAATTTTCTTTCCATTCACCAAATTTTTCGTGAACAAACTTGGCGTAACCTGTCGTGGGTTCTTGGAAACGCCAATAAACCATCCCCATTCCAACTTCTATTTCAACATTAGTACCCTCTTAAGAAAGCCTGCCTACAATTTCCCAAGGTTTAGTTGCTCTCTGCCTCGGCTTTCATTTTCTATTTTAGAACACAAATCCTTGCTGAGAAATTAGATTAAATAAGAAACATGTGGCATAGCTTCCTAGTCTAGTTTTCCTAATGTGAGTCTGTTGCTTGTGTTGCTTGTCCCAGCTTGTGCTCAACTACATGTCCCCTGTTGTTTACATTTGAAGTTTTTGCTTTAGATTTCTGTCAAGGTTCTATTTCGGGAAGGAAAATAATATGAGCTTCTCCATTGCTATTTGAATACGAATCTTAGAACATAGTTAAGTATTTACATCCACCTTTTGCAGATATTGGCTGAATCTCAGGAGTGGGGATGCTAGTAGGCTTGGCCTACTATTGCCAGCAAGCTTTGCCTGACTATTGGGACTGAGCAAATTACAGAGCCAAATATTCCTGTCAGCGCATAAGCTATAGCGCAAAATGGGAGAGCCTCGGGTTCCTTCGCTGACAATGCTGCCGTCCCTAACCCGTGGGCGCTGTTGTGAAGAATGAACATCACATAGTTAGTAACGTGCAGTAATGGCCTTATCAACTGAGTTGCTTTATGTCGGAAGAACATTCAAGAATTTGAATATGTACTTATGCCTTCGTCGATCGAATTACCTTTCACTGGAAAAAATATAACCATTTAAATACTTATGACCTTATTTATTAGGTTTCTAATACCTTGATGCAGTAGCTATTCCACGAGCAATAGGATCTCGAAACTTCAGGTTATCAAGCACTGCTTGCACAAAATTTGCTCCAATGAGACCAGTTACAACAACCACAGCTGCTGTGAGTGACGCATTTGCTCCTGTAAGAAAGCATCAAGAAGTGTGTGAATCAAGCACATAAACAGTAACAATATAATAGAAACAAGTGGTTGCGATGTATATCCAGCAACCCAACACCGCAAGACTATAAAAATTTCAACTGGGTAATAAGATAAGAAGTTTGGTACCTTCAAACAATGATACTATGCTAAGAGCTAGAGCAACAGTTATGCATCTTGGAAGAATTGATATAGTCAACGTTGGCTCTAGTCCAACTAGGCGCCCGACAAAAGCAGTTGAGTACAATGAGAATATTGTGGAAACAATGACGGATGTGAAAATCTCAGCTGCGTGCCTCTTCACTAGCTGATAACAGAAAGGAGAAGGTGTGTCATCATTGCGTATATTAATCATGAAAACTCAAAAGAGTTTGGAACTTTGAATGTACCTTTCTCTGCTTGAACATGGAAAAAGCAAAAGAGAGGATGACTGATCCCAAGAATCCCATTAATATGTCACCAGCACCAGGATCAGATGATACTTTCGTAAGGTACGCTCCTGTTGGGTTTTAAAAACCATGTCAATGTTGGTGAATGTTTTAGTTCATTACATTCTCTATGGTGCTATCCTTTACAGCGTCTTTCATTTCAATGAGCGAGGTCACTATGTGTCTTAATGCTCCATCTATTCAACAACAAAGGTGCATATAGAAAACTTAATTTTTTTTGAGTTAAAACGAAGTATATAATGGTATTTCCCAGGGGGACAAGATCAATGATGTATAGCAGAAGACAACAGTGTTTAGCACGATTCACTGACTGCAAGTTAAGAGTTAGGACAGTCAAAGGTTGTTCAATATTCAATTGTTATGCATTAGGCTACTACAATAGCATAGTTGAGGAGATACCTAGAACAGGATCAAGTCCTGACCGCGAAAGATATCCGAAGGCAACTGCTGCAGCATCGGCAGCTAATGCACAACAGATAATTGGATGGAAAACCTTCTTAAGAGCAACTGGTAAGCTGCAAAATAGTGAAACCATACTTCCCTTTTGTTGCACCTTGAAATATTACTGATTCTTTTCTTGTAAGTAATAGAAAGAAAGATACCTAGTTCCACCAATGTATCCCAAGACTGTGGATGCAAGTAAAAAAGGTAGACATGTTCTTGCACTAGTACCAAGCGCCGCTGGATACAGTAGCGCTCCGATGAATGACAAAACAAAAATACTACTCCAGGCCCACGCTTCAATAGGAGCAAAAGGAGGAGGTTTCTCCATAGGCTCGGCATCAATGAGTTCTGTTTTCACCATTTTTCTTACAGCTATAGCTGTGTAACCAGCAACACATAGTGAAGCAAACCATCCTCCAGCTGGACCCAAAACAAATTTAACTAATAATGATCAACGGGGAACTAGAGCTAGTTTACCTACTGGATGATTAAAATGTTCTATTCAGAATCAGAAAGGCTCATAATTAGTAACGTAGAGAGTAGAGTACAAACCTATAATCAAGCTAATTTTTGCACCAGAAGCAGCAGGAATATCTTTAACAGCAAGTGGCAAAACCACCAACGACGGAACATAGAACAGTGGAAGCCACCTCTGAATAAACAAAAGTGCAGGCTGAAAGAATTTCTCCAAGCCAGCTGCCGCTGGGGGAAAAACCACATCGAGAAGCACAAGAGTTGAAAAGATGCAAAACATCCCAAAGAGAGCACTTGGAAACTTGATAGCAGCAGCCGTAAAAGCCATCTTCAAAAACTTATCCACTGCAAGAATGATCCCAAGTGAGAGTACAAGATGAAATACACCAAATACCTGGCCGGCGGAAATGCATTCTCATCAAAATCACAAAAAGATTCAATTTTTTTTCCTACAAAAATCACAGCTCCAAAAGACTTACGTGTCCAGAGAAGGTGGAGGTGGACCCAGAATCACCGGCCATCGACTGAACTCTTGCAAGTCTAGGACTGAACCCAGTCCCAGCAGAAGCGGAATCAAGATACCTGCATTGTGATTGAAGAGACGAAATTGGGACGAGTGCCCGAAGACTTAGTGTATCGAAACGATTGGGAGCAGAAAGGCGGGCGACTGGAACAGTAGTGATACAGCAAGGGTTTAGACGAAATCGGAAACAGGAAGGGGGTGAAGTGGGTGTGGAGGCGAGGAGGAGGATGGCCATGAAGAGAAGAGGAATATGTGGATGTATTGAGTAGGTGTTATTTGTGGCTAAGTGGCTATGGCCAGATTGATGATTGATGTTTTTGATTGAGATGAAGACACTGTGTTTTTGTTTCATCCTTTCTGTGGCCTGCAGGCTGCATGACATCTATTCTCATTCCTGACTTTTTTGTACCTTCTTCTTACTTTTGTACGTCGTGACAGCTCCACCGAAGTTGTGCCCAAGAGTGGATAAATCTCCATATTGTAGGAACCGGGTTTCGGAATAGGGCTAGAAACAACAAGTACTTGGATACTACTTGAATCGTGTATCGAGTTCACTTTCCGAATACAAAATTGCTGCCCTATAT
>JAWWMW010000001.1:861261-871659 GCA_035048345.1 Echeveria elegans | reverse complement strand
GATGCATGTTAGACGTGATATGTGATGTTCCATAAAATGTTTAATACAAATTCGTACAAGTACTTTAATCTTATGACTATTTTCAATTTTAATGGGCCGGGACGGGCATGTGTGGTCTGTGTAAATTTTTTTTAACCTAATTTAATATTTATCACTATTTTTATTATTAAAGTAGGGGTATTTTAGGATTCATTGTCCGTTCATGCGTTCGTTGCCCTATTCTATTATTTATATATAGATAAATTAGCTCCGCTCCCATCGCCTCGGCGGGAATTTTTTCGTGTCTCAATTTGATTCTCCTCAATTTTTCTAACGTATTCCAAATAATTTTTATTTTTTAATTTGTACATATGAATTTGGAATTTTTAATTTTAAATGGGTTAATTTTTGTTAATTTTAATTTAATATGAATTTTGTTTTTTAATTTTTAATTTTTAAATGAGTATTTCTTATTTTTGTTTTATTCCTATTTTATCTTATTCCTGAATGATATTATTTCTATATTGTCTTATTTCCGAATGATCTTATTCGTATTTTGTCTTATTTCTTATTGATTTAGCGACGAAAAAAATTTAGTAGCTATATGTGTGATTGAGGACACTATTCTATTATTATATAGACTAGGGTAATCGAATACTCAAATATGAACTGTCTATTTTGCTCCTACCCTCTAATTATCTTACAAGTCATGGCAAACAAACTCAGGCTCAAAACACTTTACATTACTTTACAAACTTGAAAAATCTGCCTTTGTAATGCTTTAATATCATGATAACAACACGTCACATTAACACCGAAAAAATTCCCATCCGAAGTGCTAGTAAACAAATAATTAAAGACTCGAGCGACACGAGACTCTGCCAACCTCAAACCAAAACCTTTCACGCCTCTCCGCAAATCCCAAACTCAAAAACATGTCCAAAATCGACGCTAACCTCCTCATCGCCAAATCCCTCCGCCGCTTTGGCATCACACACATGTTCGGCGTCGTCGGCATCCCCGTCACATCTCTAGCCACCAAGGCCGTGTCTCTCGGCATCCGCTTCATCGCTTTCCACAACGAACAATCCGCTGGCTACGCCGCTTCCGCTTTCGGCTACCTTACCAAAACCCCTGGTATACTGCTCACTGTCTCTGGTCCTGGATGCGTCCATGGCCTCGCTGGTGTGTCCAACGCTATGGCTAATTCTTGGCCGATGGTTATGATTTCTGGATCATGTGATCAGAGGGATTTCGGTCGTGGGGATTTTCAGGAGCTTGATCAGATTGAAGCAGTTAAGCCGTTTTCGAAAGCTTCCGCGAAAGCTAAGGGGATTGAGGAAATCCCTGATTGTGTGTTTAGGGTTTTGAGTGGTGTGATTGAGGGTAGACCTGGTGGAGGATATTTGGATTTTCCGGCTGATGTGTTGCATCAGACTATTGAGGAATCTGAGGCGGAGAAACTATTGGCTGCCGCGGAAGAACAGTGGAAGCTCGGAAGACTGGACACATTAGATCGGATTGTGGAGAATGGTTTTGAGAAGTTGAGTGAGGTTGTGGAGAAAGCTGTTTCGCTGCTGAGGCACGCAGAGAGGCCTTTGATTGTTTTTGGCAAGGGAGCGGCTTATGCAAGAGCTGAAGATGAGTTGAGGAAGCTGGTGGAGAGTACTGGGATTCCCTTTTTGCCTACTCCAATGGGAAAAGGATTGATTTCAGATACACATGAATTGGCTGCCACAGCTGCTAGGTCGCTTGCTATAGGGAAATGTGATGTTGCACTTGTTGTTGGGGCGAGGTTGAATTGGCTGTTGCACTTTGGGGAGCCACCGAAATGGTCCAAGGATGTGAAGTTTATATTGTTGGATATTTCTAAAGAGGAGATTGAATTGAGGAAGCCACATTTGGGCTTAATTGGTGATGCGAAAAAAGTGTTGGGGATGATAAACAAAGGGATTAAAGATGACCCCTTTTGTTTGGGAAAGTCACATCCTTGGGTTGAAGCAATCTCAAAGAAGGCTAAGGAGAATGTGGCTAAGATGGAAGCACAGTTGATAAAGGATGTGGTGCCTTTTAATTTCTTGACTCCAATGAGAATTATAAGAGATGCGATTGCAGGACTTGGTAGTCCTGCTCCAGTAATTGTCTCAGAAGGTGCAAATACTATGGATGTTGGCCGGTCGGTATTGGTTCAAACTGAGCCGAGGACAAGGCTGGATGCTGGGACCTGGGGGACCATGGGAGTCGGTCTCGGGTATTGCATTGCTGCTGCTGTGGCTTCGCCGGAGAGGCTTGTTGTTGCTGTGGAAGGAGATTCTGGATTCACCTTCAGTGCCATGGAAGTTGAGGTATTTTTTCTGTCCATCAAGAAAGTGCATCAATCTTTTTCAAGAAATGGGCATTCACTGATTATTGTCTTTCACGATTTCTTACCTTTTTTTGGTAAAATATATTTGTCATTTGAAACAATCAAGATGTGTTGCTTGATACAGATATAAAATTATTGTTAGCTATTTTCATTGATATGCCTTATCAGTTAACCTCTTTCTCATTTGCAGACACTGGTTCGTTACAAGCTTCCTGTGATTATAATAGTGTTTAACAATGGCGGTGTTTATGGAGGTGATCGACGATGTCCTGAAGAAATCACGGGACCTCACAAAGATGACCCTGCCCCAACTTCATTTGTACCGGGTGCTGCCTATCACATTGTGATGGAAGCCTTTGGTGGGAAAGGCTATCTTGTTGGCACGCCAGATGAGCTCAAGGGGGCGCTTATTGAATCATTCGCTGCAAAGCAACCCACTGTCATCAACGTCACTATTGATCCATATGCAGGCTCGGAGAGTGGTCGGCTTCAACACAAAAATTGAAGTATGTTTTTTGCTTTAAAACAGTCACTCGCATTATGTGCATTATTTAGAGACCATTGACTGTCCCTCTTTTCTTACAAATAAAGATCTTCATCTGTTCCAATGTACACTTTTTGCAACTTCCCATTTCAGTTCAGTTATCTTGTTCAGTTCTGGTTTCTCCTTGCACATTTTGATACTTATTAGTTTCTTAAAGTCATGGTTGGGTACAGTTAAAAATCCATACAGATAAAGGAACCATTGAGTCACCCCGACTTGGGTATATTTCCCAACTATTGCTGATTATGTGTCTTTTGAATCGATTAAAGCTTTTAGCCAGAACCTTTATATAGGCTGCTAAGCAATATAGGGATGCACAAACATGGACCAGACCGAATCCTTTCCAAAAATTGCGGGTTGGTTGAGACTTATACAGATCGGTCCGCAATCCTCAAATTTGTACAAAATTAGTTTCGGTCCACTCTAGACCCGTTGGGTTTTCAGTCTGGACCGGTTGGACCGATTAAATTGCAATGTCTTATGTTTTTATTTATTAACTATTAAATGAAATAACAATAAAAAATAAAACAAATTAATTTGAAACATGGTCGTCTAACTTGAGCTATTTTAGGATGGGTCGTGGTTATCATGCTCGAGGAGGAATGGTGTTGGATGCATTGCTCGAGATAGCATGGGTCTTGTTTAGGTGTGAAGGTAGCCACGAAGCGGCATGGCAAGGGATATACACAGCCCATGTTCATGAACCCACTATTATATTAGAGTTGTGTCCTCTTATGATCTCTGGATCTGATGCGCTTTCTTTCGATTATCGGGGTCACTAAATGATATCAATGTATTAGAACGTTCTCGCCTATTTGAAGAACTAGTTGAAGGTCACAATCCCGAAGTGACTTATATCATTAACGGACATGAATAGTAAGGGGTATTATCTTGATGATGATATGTCTTCATGGCCAACTTTTGTTAAGATTATTCCAACTCCACGAGGAAATAAAATAAAAAAATAATTTGCTACAACGCAAGAATCTGGGCATAACAGGCATTCGGGGTGTTGCAGTTTCGTTTTTTCAATGATTCACGTGCCTTCAAGATTTTGGGATGTGGATACAATTAATATATAATGTTTGCGTGTATCATTCTGCATAACATGATTATCGAAGACGAGAGAATTACATGCTCCTGACTACAACTATGATGCAATTGGTAGTGTGAATGTTTCACTCAATAGGAATTGTACTGGCAATATTATGGGGTTCATACAAGTACATTGTCAAATCTGGGCAAACAAGGTCATGTTGAACTACAAAATGATCTTATGGAGCATCTTTGGCAAATGTTATGGCGTCTATCAAGATTGAGGTTCAGCGGAAATATCTTTTCCAAAATGTATTGCCTTTAGATGATTTAGGATCATTTCAAAGACTTGTTCCAATAATAAAGCAAAATTATCTAGCCATGAAGCAGCGAGACGATTCAGACAGAGGAAGAAGCAAGGAAACAACAAACACCCACATCAAAGTTAAGTATACCTCAAACAAAAATATTCAGAGTGGTAATAATCTACACTCTCGGATGACACTAATTATTTTGCTCCATATAATATATGAGTCTTGATGTTATACATTTCTTCAATATTCTATTCTAATAATTGCCCACAAAAATATCAACTTGTCTTAACACAAATCATATACTGCAAGTTCAAGTCACCAAGCTGACTGTAAGTTCACAAAGTGCTTAGGGACACAACATACTGCAATAAAGTAAAAGACAACAGTTGTATTGACATGAGCAAGGTGCACAAACTCAAGCCCTAGAAACCTGTTACTTGATCAAATTGCTGGTAAAATTCCATAACGTTTTTGCCAGATCCGAGTCACAAGCCTCTGCCCATGGTTTAGCCAAATTACAGTCGGAGAAATACTTGCCATTGACACCTTCGACTTGATCAGGATGCAACGCCACATAGCGTGATGTTGCAGCTCCCTGCAACGTAAATGAATAAGAATGGATGAGAAAATTATCATATCTGTAGAAATTAAATGTAAACTGATTATCAAAGTGTACCTGGTGAGAGTATCTATAATAAGGAGACACTTTGACCAAAAACACGGCAATGAGACTTTCATTTTATAATAAGGAGACAATAATAATGAACTTTCAATCTGTAACAGTAATAAACTTATTACTTGGTCGACAAAAAGAAATGTATCTCACAAAAACTATTACTCCAAAAAGTTTCATTAAGAACTGAGAGCACCTTCAAGGTTAGTGCTCGTTGATGACAATGTTTTTGGATAAAATGATCGTGGATCAAGGGTAGATTGTGAGAAGTTGATTGTAAATGTCTGACGGAGTTAAGTGTTTCAATCTAGGCTCATCACAAAGTTATATATTGCCTGAGACAGCGGGCTGAGCAGATCAAAGAGTCTGAGACATTAGGCTAAGTCATTACAGAGTCTGAGACATCAGGCTGAGTCGAGCAAGGCGTACTATTTGAAGTGTACCACGTCATCAGCTGATGTGGAATATGAATATTTAGATAAAGATCTGAATATTATCAATTGGAAATATTATTTAAACAATCAAGAATATTGTTTAATCGGGAATATTTAGATAATAAGGAATATTGCTGAATCATTATCTAAAGCAATATTTGGAAAGTGTATCTTATCAGAATCTGCCAGCATGGAACATGTTTTCTTATCAGATTCAGAGGCCTGAGTCATCACAAACCGTACTATGTATATCTTTATCTTTGGTAATTTGATAAAGATCGATTTCTAAGTGACGGGTGGAGCAGATCTGATTTAAATAAATTCAAATCAGATTTAATCAGATTATTGATCATGAAGATTGCTAAATATTATTTTGCCAAGTATCATTATGAAGTAGGAATTCAAATATTCAAGTTTCGGTTTTGGAAGGATTATCTAATGATTGGAGAAGAACCAACCGAAATAATATAAATATGCATGGATTCCATCTTCATGGTGTCAAAATTCAAGAGAAAAAATATACATCATCGACCAGTCGAATTACACTAAATACAAACACATTCATTCGATGACGAGCCATACATTCCGACGTTCAATCATTCACGACGAGGTGATAGTTAAAGAACACCGACAAGTTGTTGAAGCTACAGATGCTAAGCTGTGTCGACTGAGAGGGAGAACACGAGCATAGAAGAGTTCAGACTGGATCTGGACTGATGGACATCAAGATGAGGTCTTTAATCTGGAACCTGAGGTTGTTTCAGGTCATTTTCACTAGATTTATTCTTAGCTCGAACATTACTTGTTGTACGTATTGTGTAAGAATTTTTCATATTAGTGAATTGTTTCCACCGGACTTGAGAAGAAGCCCCCGGACTAAGCCTTAAAGGAGCCGAACCAGGTTATCAATCTCTGTGACCTTTCAATTTCTGTAACGTCTCACTATCTGTATAAGTGTGCTGACACATGTCCTTAAACTACTCAATCCTACTGTGTCAAAGCTGCGTTGATACAGGTCAAATGCATCTGAATCATAAACTACATTAAACTTGCAATAATAAGAACTTTCCTACTTAATTTGCTAATGCTCTACACAATGCGGCGTAGTATTTATAAAAAAAATTCCAAAACATTTAATCGAAAAGAAGCAAGGGCTACCTCTAATACATTTTCCCCAAAATATCAGCTTTGACGGAAGTATAGTAACTAGCCATTTGTGGCTTCATAGTGGTTGAATCGATTGTCATGATCGAAGCTTCATACACTTGTTGATCGTTCTTTTCCTTTGTTTCTTTCATTGTCACTTCTTTTCTTTTTAGTTCAAGATGTTCGTTTGTCTTCATCATTGTTTCATATTCCTCGTGTCTCTTACTAGCTGATGTACGCATATGCTCTCATGTCGGTGGAAAAGGTCTTAGATGCTTCATTTTTTGATTCACTTGCCATTCTTTTTCTATTTTAGCATCCTTTCTTCCTACTGGCCGTTCTAAACTATCTTCATGCTCTTGCTCACAATCCATACTAAGAGAACTTTGGGAGGATCTTACAGTATGTGTTCCACCATTTTTTGTTGCTTTAACATTTTTCCTAGACATGTCCGATGGAAATTTTCATCGACTTCCTCAATTCTGTTCAACAATGTCAGGATGCAAATGAATATCATGTTTGCTTTGGTACATCTTTGTAGCGTGGCGTACGTGACATATAGAAATTGATAATTAAAAGGCCAGTTAAGTGGTCCTAACGAATCGACTACATAATTCTGACTAAAGCACTCTATCTAATGAGTAAATAAAAAAATAGAATAATACCTAGACATCAGTTATCAGGTATAAAGATCTGGACCAATCTGAAAAGCAAGTCATTAGCCAAAAGAAGAAGGAATAGATTTTAACTAGTTGTTATCACCATATGGAATAATTACCTAGACTTTCACAAGTTCATCAATCAAGGTTTAAAGCACCATGGAGCTTGGTGCTTATGTGTGGTAATGATTTGGCCAATATGATTATGTATGTCACACAGTATGAATCAACTCAGCGTGTCAGCACCTGCGACAATCGGCTGAGGCAGGCTTCTCCACATATTCGTTGGGACAACTGCCAGCTGAAATTAATTAAATATATTATTATTTTTGGTCAGCTGGATATTCAATTAAATATTATGAGATATTCATGGAGGAGAATATCTGATTATATTTAAAATCAAATATACATATATAATCAGATATAGATAACCAAAATATAAATATAAATATTAAATTAAATATTCTATTTTGTTATTATCATGAAGATGAAATATATTTGAAGATAATAAATCTGATAGCTTTGAGTATCTATGTCGCAGAATCTGAGTCAGACAGATATAGCATGTATATCGTTATCTTTTGGAAATAAGATAATGATCGATTTAATCAGCCGGGGGTTCAAATTTGAATAAATATAAGTGCAAATCAATTTGATCAGATTTATTGGAATATGAATATTGCTAAATATTCATTTAACAATTATCTTGAAGATGGAATATTATCTAAAGATGGTTATGACAAGTGTATCTCGGCTTGCTTAAAGGAGAAGCAACCGAGCCATATAAATTTAGCAGCCATCAATATTCATACGCACGTCAATCACACTAGAAAATTACACTTATCATTGACTGCGAGCAAGAACACAATTCCGACGTTCTTATTCTACACATAAAGTGAAACTTAGAAGAACGTCGAGCTATTACAGACACTGAGCTATGTCAATAGAATCGAGATTGAGCAAAACACAAATACTATCTCGAACGGAGTCAAACCACGCCAAGTTCATACTTATATTTGACGACTTCCGCAAGCACAAATCCGGCGAATATTTTGTCACGAAATGGTGACATTCAGACGTACGCCAAGTAGTTGTGACAAGCTGCAGATTGACTGTGTTGACGAAGGTCATAGAGCACAAGGCAGAATAGTTCAGACGCGATCTGGACTGGTGGATATCAAGTTGGAGGCTTGATTCTGTGATAGAAGGTTGCTGCAGATCCTTTAGGTAGCTATTCAGGGCCCCTCGAATCACTGCTGGAAAACAGACATTGCCTTCACCTTTAGAGTTGATGAGCAAATGTTGCTGACTGGTGATTCTATTGAAAGAAACAGTACGTGTGGAGGTTTCTTTTATGCTTTTTGATCAACCAAACGCTTGAACTAGTCCAAATTGGAGTAGTCCAACATGCAGTCATGCCATTGTAAGTGCAGAGTAGGAAATCTGCTTGCCACTCAAAGTTGAACTAGCTAGATACAACTGGCATCTTTGCAGTTCCTCAGATACTTATGGTGTTTTCAGTGTTATTTCACAAGAACACATATGGAGTATGACATCTTTGGGAGGTAAAAATGAAGATAAAGAATTTGAAGGTTTTGACGGAGATAGACCTACAGCTTAACCTGTAGAAAAACAGTTTGCAGAAGAACCTAAAGGCCAAACTACAACCTGAATCCCAAGCTACAGCTCAAGCTACAGATCCACTGCCCAGATTCAGAATATTTCTAAAAAAGAATTTTAGAAATATCGGACTTTTATAAACATGAAGATTAATTCTTGGTTTCTAAAACATGAGTAGTAAACCAAAAATAGGAAAAGAGTGCGAATCACACAAGGAATTAGTAATATTTCCAAAAAGATCAAGATTAATATTACTAAATTCTGTTTAAGGAACTCGATGCTTCTCTTGAGCATTATAAATAGAGATCGAAGGCTCGAGAGAAAATCAACCAGAACATAATTCAAGGCTTATCATTAAAGATCAAAGCCATCCAGGTTCAAGAGTCTTCGTAACTGAAGATCCATCTTTAGAGGAGTTTTAGGTTCAGCAAGTGATCGTTCACAGCTAGAGGTGTAGCTGATCAATCTGAATGTGTTCAAAGAGAGGGAACATGAATTGCTACTGTTCTGAGAGATTTCAGAACGGTTTTGTAATAATTTCTTAGTTGAGTGAGTCATTGTAGAGGTTGCTAGGGTTTAACATAAAAAGTCATTTGTACAAGATCACGAGAATAATAAGAGTTATTAATTTGAGCGAGGCTTTCCACACGTAGGCAGATAGCCCGAAGTGGGTTAACAAATATCATGTTGCATATACATAGTTCGTTATACATTCCGCTGTAACACGACTTGTAGCTAGACCTATAAGTGCGTCTGAGTTTAACTTCTATCACATCGATATAATATAAATTGGTATCAGAGCCGCTACTCGACGAGACAGAGTATTGTCAGCATTTAAAGATGTCTATGCAAGAAGGAGAAGGTATCTCAAGACCACCGCTCCTGGATTCACGCACAAATTTCGAATATTGAAAGCCTCGGTTGGTAGCCTTCGACAGATTCATCGGAGAGGAAGTGTGGGACGCAGTTGAAGACGGATGGGAACCTCCAGCGGCAGCAAACACTGAAGGTAACATGGAACCCAAGAAGAAGTCGTCATAAACGAAAGAGGAAAAGGAATGAGCATCCTACAACTCAAGAGCTCTGAATAGCTTGTTTGCTGCGATGAATGAAAATAATTTTAAACTCATCACCAACTGCAGATCAGCCAATAAGGCATGAGAAATCTTATGCACCCACTTTGAAGGTACCTCCAAAGTCAAGGAGAATAGACTGCAAATGATCACAGCCATGTTCGAGCAACTAAAGATGGGTGATCGAGAATCTATAGCAGACTTTACAGCAAGACTTATGGACGTCTCCAATAAAGCTGCTGCTTTATGCCAAACAATGAGTGATGAAGTCCTAGTGAGGAAAACATTAAGATCATACCTCCGAGCTTCAACATGAAGATTTGCTCAATCACGGACTCACATTATATATCTAAATTCAGGCTAGATGAACTCATGGGAGAGCTGCGAATGTTCGAAAGCCTAATCAACAAGCAAGAAGGAGAGAATAAAACCAATCCCAACATTGGACTTAAAGCTGAAGTCTCTTCTACAGCTTCATATGTAGCTCGACCTGAAGATGAAAGTTCAGAAGATGTAACTTTACTGGTCAAAAAGCTAGAAAGGTTTGTCAAACGAC
>JAWWMW010000001.1:820371-841207 GCA_035048345.1 Echeveria elegans | reverse complement strand
ATGCTTTTTCTTATTCCTATTTTTTTCTTATTCTAGTTTAGGTTTTTTCATATTTTGTCTTATTCCTATATTTTCTTATTCTGATTTATGCTTATTCGTATTCCTATTTTTCTTTATTCCCGTTTAGACTTATTCCTATTTTTCGTCGCTATATGTGTGGTTCACTATTCTAGTATATTCTATTATATATATAGATAGATAGTCTGCCACAGCCTCTGGATCTTTTGATTTCATCACATTACACTTTTTATATTTTCCATTTTCACTAATTTTGTACAGTCAGCCGATATATCATCCTTCGTTATTACAGATCTCTCGTTATACCAGCTTATGCATTTTTTATATAACAACTTTTTGATTTTAGCACTCCCGACATAAATATTATAGAGGGGTGACTATATATACAATGTTTTGGCACTCTCGATATACCACCGTCGATCGCCGCCACCACCACTTTTCGGTCGGCCGCCTCACCGCCACCACTTTCCGGCCAGCCGCCTCACCTCCACCACCACGTTTACAATTTAACTATAATAAAATGCATAACATAAAAATGAGCAAATGAATTCAAAATTGTTCGGTCGAAAGTTGTGATGGTCGGTCGAAAGTTATTGTGGTGGCCGGTCGAAAATTATCGTGGCGATCGAAAGTTGTGGCGGTCGGTCGAAAGTTATGATGGTGGACGGTTGAAAATTATGGTGATCGGTCAGAAGTTGTAGTGAGATGAGGTGCAAAGGTGTTACGAATGAATAAAATTGATGAATTTTTTGAAATGTTTATAAACATCAAAAATTTTGAGATGATTTTGAGTTTAATTTTTAGTTAAAAAAGTGATTGAAAATGAATTCAAAAATTTTTTTTAAAAAAAAATAATTTTTTTTCAAAGTGTGTTTATAAACTAAACCTTAGTTATAAGGATAAATTATTTGTTTTTGATGTCTACACTGACTATGTATTCTTACCTCAAGTTGCTAGCAGATTTTTCTCATCCATCGCAGAGTGAAACTCCTCTTATAGCTCGTAATTATGGGTTACCTTCTCAATTCAAACTAGGGACTTCGTGGCACGTGTAGTTTCTCTTACGGGTTCAAGAAAGCTCATAATTGCTTGATCGATAAGCCTTTCTTATTTTAGGGTCCGTTCTTTTGATATGAACTGAAAATGAACTAAATTGAATCGAAAATTTAAAAATAATTAATTAATTATATTTGCATATTATTTTTAATTTTAAAAAAATAGTTTTGACAATAGTGAATGTGTCTTAAGCTTGTCTCATAGTTTCAAATCTTATTACACTTTTAAAATAAATTTAAAAATAGTGAATGTTTATCTACTGAACTGAACTGAATTAAAATTAAATTAATGTCAAAAGAACAGACCCTTAGTAGTTAAGTACAGTTATTAATACATAAGTATACACTTGTAAGCGTTCTTACCTGATTCTTGAAGTATGTTGACCTAAACGCTTGTAAGCTTGTACCAAAGCGTTTTGTATTAATAACTCGGTTATTAATGCATGGAGTTACTATTCTTCAACGCAAAAGCAGGAAATCGATCGCTCGACACTGAATCAGTTGGAGTAACGTCTTTTAGTATTGATGTTGAGACTAAGAGATTTATAGTGACGGGGCATGTGTCGCCAGCTTGGGTCCTCGAGAGCTTGTACAAGGTCAAGAAAGCGGAACTCTTGACTCTTTGAAGATTTGTTTCCTTCGGGTTATTGATATTGCTTTCTCCAGGCTCAAAACTCCTGCAAACATTTTTGCTCTAAATGCATTTGTATTTTGTACCCACCCAAACAGCACTTGGTTCCACTACTCCGACTATTCATTGCTTCATCCATAGGCATTTCGTCCCTCAACTTCATAGGCCTAGATACCATACTCAACTCAAAACTCCTATTTATTTCGATCGATTGGGTTCGGCGGAGGAGTTGCGACGTTGAATGTGAGAGAAGTGAGCAAGTTGGCTACTTTGGTTAATAGGGTTAGTTAGGTTAGACATTAGTGTTAGAGATTAGATAGGGTTAATTAGGATTAATTAAGGTTAATTCGCAGGGCGGGCGACAGAATTAGAATTGCCGCGGGGCGGGGCAGGTCAAAAATTTCTGACCTGACCTGTTTGCAGGGCCGCGCGGGTCCAATTACCATCCCTGCCCTCAACTATTTCGGAGCCCATTTGCCACAGGGACAAAATCTAGCAACATACAACTAGATGAAACATACAGGGCAAAGGTTGCTGATTTTGTATGAATCTGCAAGGCAAGATCTTTTGGGCGCCCCCATTTATAATAGTAACTCCGAATGGAGTCGAGTTGATTTTGTATGACTCAAGTCGCCAAAGTGAACAACTCATAAAGATAAAGAAATAAGAGATTCAAATCTTTCAAAAGTTCGAACACCAAAACATAGAAGGCAAAAGAAGCATGCATTGCTGCTAGTCTGTTTAAACTCATTATTATCCGATACATAACAGATAACACAAGTTTAAACACCAAAAACACAGAAAACTCTGATAAGTGACAATGTACATACCATCGAGAGGGTCACAACACATGTGACATATAGACGGTTTTCTCCTCCTTTTCATCATCATCAGTAGGTACATCTCCCATCTCCTTCGTTGATTATATCTTTGAAAGCACCACCGCTTGGGATCATAGGCAATACATGTTCTTGATGAGGTACAATGACATCCAACAGATACGGCCCCGGTGTATCCAACATCTTTTGTATGGCATCTTGAAGCTCATTAAGCTTCGTCACACGAGCACCAGGGATATCACAAGCTTCGGCAAACTTCAACATGTCAGGGAATATTTCATTTTCCTTTGAAGGGTTGCCTAAATAAGTATGTGCTCGATTGGATTTGTAGAAACGATCTTCCCATTGAACCACCATACCCAAGTGCTGATTATTCAGGATCATGACCTTGACTGGAAGGTTTTCGACTCTAATTGTAGCTAACTCCTGAACATTCATCATAAAGCTCCCATCACCATCGATATCCACGACGATAGCATTGGGTTTGGCAACTATGGCCCCGATAGCTGCTGGTAAACCAAACCCCATCGCACCTAGTCCACTTGATGTCAACCATTGTCTTGGACCTCGATAGTTATAAAACTGAGCGGACCACATCTGATGCTGCCCGACACCGGTTGTTATAATAGCTTGTCCATTAGTTAACTCGTCCAGAAGTTTAATTGCATATTGTGGTGGTATGGCATCTCCGAAAGTTTTGTACTTCAATGGATACATTTTCTTTTGCTCATCCATCTCCTCCCTCCATGGACCAAAATTAAACTTAATGTTCTTTGATTCAATCAACCTATTCAATCCTGCCAGAGCAAACTTCACATCTGTGCACATCGAAACATGAGGCTGCTTGTTCTTCCCAATCTCAGCTGGATCAATATCTATATGCACAATCTTTGCACGACTAGCAAAAGCTTCAATCTTCCCCGTCACTCGATCATCAAACCTCACTCCAAAAGCCAACAACAAATCTGCCTTATCGATAGCATAATTCGCATACATAGTCCCATGCATTCCAAGCATATGCAATGAAAGCTCATTAGTACAATTAAACGACCCCAACCCCATCAAAGTACTGGCAACGGGTATACCCGTCAACTCCACAAACCTAGTCAACTCCTCATTAGAATTCAAACATCCTCCACCAACATACAACACGGGCTTCTTTGCCTCGGAAATCAGTCTCACAACCTGCTCAATCTGTCCAACATCAGGTTTTTTTGGAAACCTGGAAACATACCCTTCTATACCTAGCGGCCTGTCCCAATCAGGCACAACAAGCTGCTGTTGCACATCCTTAGGCACATCTATTAAAACTGGACCAGGCCGACCAGATTTCGCAATGAAAAAGGCTTCCTTAACTACATACGGGATATCCTCAACATCCAAAATCAGATAATTATGCTTAGTAATAGACCTGGTTACCTCAACAATAGGCGTCTCTTGGAAGGCATCAGTCCCTATCATCTTCCGCGGCACTTGTCCAGTAATCGCTACAAGGGGAATACTATCAAGCATCGCATCAGCAAGGCCACTCACTAAATTAGTAGCACCCGGTCCAGACGTGGCTATACACACCCCAGTCTGACCGGAGGCGCGTGCATAACCTTCGGCAGCAAAAATGCCGCCTTGCTCATGCCGAGGCAGGACGTTTTTGATGATACTGGATCTAGTTAAAGCTTGATGAATCTCTAAAGACGCGCCGCCTGGATAAGCGAAGACGTGTTTAACACCTTCGCGTTCTAGGGCTTCGACTAGGACGTCGCAACCTTTGCGTGGCTCGTCTGGAGCGAATCTTGAGATGAATGGGGTGGTGAAGGTGGAGATGGGTGATGGCATGGTGGTGGTGGATTTGGGATTAGGGGTGAGGGAGGAGGAGATGCGGAAGGGGCGGAAGGGGCGGAGGGAAGGGATGGAGGGGAGAGTGAGGCGTTGTTGGCGTTGTTGGTGGGGTTTGAGGGATGAGGAGCGGGAGAGGGCGGAGGGAGCAGGGGATGCGGCGGAGGACATCGTTTGGAGTCAAAGTCACAAGTGGTGTGGTTTTCAGTGAGATGTTGTTGATTTGAAACGAAGGGTTTGCGATAGGGGTAGAATCGTATTTTTCAATAACTATACAAGTCACGTGTTCCACGTCGCATGTAAACTTTCGCAAATTAAATTTGTAGTGTTTCACTGGTGCGACAGCGGATTTATTGAGCAAATCTCATATAAACAAATTTTAATAAATAATTAGAACAAAGCTTTCATTCAATCAAGAAAATAATTCTCGTAATTCATAAAAGCTAAAACCAACAATAAAATGAATTCTTAATTAAAAATAAATCATATAACTGTCGTTTTGATCAGAAACTGTTATCCCAGAAATTAGGAGATCGGGTTCGTCAAATTGCCACCAAAAAATACTTCGTTGTTCGTTGTAAAAAACTTGACGTCATGATACTTATTTTGTTTCTAAATTACATTTTTCTAAACCATAAATCCCAAACTACAATTACTTCGAAATCGAATTCCCTTACGGTAATCGTTAAGTTTCAATTTTTTTGTTATTTAAGCTAATACAGTTACTTTTTAATACATATGAAACGTAGCCAACAAGATCAAGATCAAGGGGTTTGAGCTTTTGACATGATTTCTTCTCACAATTTATTTTGTGTGTGAAAGGTGTTAATTGTATCGCTCTAAAAGGGAGTCCCGTTAAGAGTTGCATGCGACATGTGTTTCGATTGAGAATTAAATATATTAAATTATATTGTATCATATACTTCAAAATTATCCAAAGAACACATACATTAAGCAAATTAAGGATACTCTCCGGAAGATAGGGGGACTGCAGAGCAGATCCGGGCCGGTTGCGGTACGTGAGTGTACAGTGGTGACCCAGTTTGAAGCACTTGGAATAATTAATTACTGTTTTAAGTTAACTTGGAACTCAATTACTATTTCTCTCCTCGTCAAATTGAGAGAAGGGTAATAAGAGGGTAAATGGATGGGTAATGGGCACCCTTATTATAAGAGGGTATTAAAGGGTAAGGGCATTAAAGGGTAAGTGTATTAAATGGATGAATATGAAAGAATATTTTTAGGGCGGGTATAGGGCGAAGGGTATTTTTGACACTTCTACTTGTTAGTCTTGTGTATACTTTAATTCCTATTCTATTGAGAAATTGTAATAAAAATATATAAAAAAACGTTATTTGCAGTGTACATGTACATGTGAAATGTAATACAAAAGTAATTACATTCATAATAGAATAAAAAATTACATTACTCAATCATTTTTAATGTCACGATTAATTTCTCCTTTTTTTCCCTTGCACTAGCCTTGTACTAAGTAGGGGTGTACGTGGGAAGGGCATGGACGGGGCATGTCTCGGCCCGAACCCGACCCGAAAAAATTTTCGGGTCACACTTTGATGCCCGAACCCGACCCGTAAAAATTCGTCCATGCCCGTGCCCGTCCCAACGCGACCCGAAATTTATATATTTTTCCTCATAAAAAAACAGCAATAAAACAAAAAAATTCCCATAAATTTTTTCCATACATTACATGTTTTATGGTTTGCAAAATAACATTTGATGGAATCGATTAGTGATTAGGGTCTTCACTTTTTTAATTTAGGATTCGCTTACTGCTTAAGGTTATAATGAATGGTAAAAAAATAATAACAAATAATAGAGTTAGCGTAGTGGTAGTGTAGTTGGGTTAGGAAGGTAAGGGTGGAGGGTTCGAATCTTGCTAGCTACATAATAAATGACATTTTTGATATCGGGTCGGGCCGGGTCGGGCGGCCCGAGGTCCTGCCCAAGCCCGTCCAATTATTTATACTCTAAACCCTAACCCGAGTCCAACTAGGTTCGGGCCGGGCCGGGCATTCGGGCCGGGCATTCGGGCCGGGCATTCGGGCCTTGAACACTCCTAATAGCTTCTATTATTAAAGAGTGTCTATCAAACTTTCCCTAAAGCTAAAATGGAATTGGCACACGAACTTTTTCAATGTGAAGCATGAATGAATTATTACCGACAACCACCGACACTGTGATCAAACAAGTTACACAACTAGAAGGCTACGAAACGACAAAAACCGAACCTAATAATTCTAATACAAAATCAACTGTACAGAAAACGATGTTTTTATTTTTCCGTTGGACTCGTCTTTATACAATGACGTTTTTAATTTCAAGTTAAGCTGGCACAGATAACCAACGAGGACTTTGATCTAAAGCATGTAAAAAAACGTCGCTATTCTTTTCAACCAGATTTTTATTAAAACATATATTCCTTTTCAGAAAGCTACATTGAAAAAAGAAGAAGAGAAATAAAACTCACATGTCAACCAATGCAGCAACTTCATCCGGATTTTCAACGGCATGGCGGTGCCCATCTTCAGCTTCAGCTCGCTCCAATCTGTTTCAACCAAAATAAAAAAAAAATAGAATGCAGTAAATTTCCAAGTCTCCCAGAGAATGATATAATCATCAAAACCCAATTTGTGTGGTCTCAAATTCTCACCTTGTAAAATAAATCTTCACTGTCAAAAATGACAAATCAATAATATAATCCCAAAAAAAAAAACACATAAAAGTCAGAATTTTATTTGAAGCTCACCTTTCGGCCGTTGATGATTTTTTCAAGCTCGACTTCCCCGCCGTCTCCTCAAGCCTGCAAATCACATAATTAACAAACTCATGACCTGAAATCGCAAGTTCCGTTGATCATCACAGCTACAGCATGTACGTACGGCACCTGATCGCATTTGCGAATTTTTCCGCCGCGGAGGTTGCTAAAATGAAGAGCGTGAAGAAGGCTGCGAGTCGCGCGATTTTCGACATTGTATGTTGTGATATGGTATTGTACAAAGGTAAGCTAAGGAGAGGTAGCGGATGGAATAATTAAGGAGATATCTCCGATGTGCCGTCGGTTAGTGGAAAACAACCACAATGTGAGAGTTTAACCGGCGCGCTCGACCGGATGTGGAAGTTGCGCGGAGGTGGAGAGAGTGGAGCGAAGCTGCGGTTTAGGCAGTAAAGAGTGAGTTAGGCTTTTATACGGTAACTTCCTCGGCTTAACTTAACCGCGGTTGAGTTTAGTTTTAAGTCCTGTTTGGTAACAGAAATATTTCATTTTCTGTCAGGAAATCCACCATTCCAAATAAAATTTTACCAAAAAATATTTAAAATTATAGAATTAACTTTTTAATTTTATTAGGTATTTGATATTCACACAGAAGCGAATATTTTAAAAAAAATATTTTTAACAAAAGAAAATTATCGATCAGACACCGAACCAGAATATTTCCTGATTCCATTCTAATTTCATTCCGACTCCGAATGACATATCAAATGAACCTTTTGTTTCCTCGTAGAAACTTGAATCATGTCTGTTACTATTTGGTTGTAGAAAATTTAGAGGTCAGTAAGTAGAATTGAAAATTTTAAATAAATTAAATTTTGAGAGAAAAAGTTAACATTGATTTATCAAATTTTAGTACTTTTTTTCTTGAACAATCAAATACACTAACTTTATTTCTTTCTAATTTTCTTTCCGATCATTTTTTTGCTCAAACCAAATGGAGCACGATTTTTTTTTACCCAAAGGGGGAAAACCCACTCTGCCTCCATCAAGAATCGAGCTCCGTCTCATCGAATTGAAACCTGAATGGCTCAAGCGATTGATCTTTCTAACCCATACGCTTGCCAGCGGTGATGGGCATCATTTTGCGGATTTAATTTTCATTCTATTGGCTTTGATGGAATGTTAGCATCAGCTCAGCAATGTCCATTAAACGAATTTAATGGTTACAATAATTATTAAAAACTGGCATTTTATATATTTTAAGGGGAAAATTATTTAATATAATTTGTATCAACTACATAATTATTACTCCCTCTTTCCCAGTCTGATGTTCCGGTTTGAGGGAGTGACACGCAAATTAAAGCGACTTGAGTGTGAGAGAGAGAGAGGTGAGTGTAAGTGTGAGAGAGGTGTGAGTGTGAGAGAGAAATAGGGTGAGAGTTTGTGAGTGTTGTGTGAGTGTGAGTGTGAGAGTGTTGTGTGAGTGTATAAGTGAGAGAGTAATGTAAAAGTATGAAAGTGAATAGTAATAAAGTAGGAAAGAAAGTGTATTGAGAGAAAAAAATAATTACTCCGTATGTGAGTGATAGAATAATGTAAAAGTATGAGAATAAATAGTAATAAAGTAAGAAAGAGAGTGTATTGAGAAAAAAATGAGAAAAAAGAAACAGGAAGAACATAAGGGGATGCCAAAAAAGGAAAACAGGAATAACAAAAGAGGACGAAGGGAGTACGTAACATGTATCTATGAATGTGAATGCACGTTCAAGTGAGAAATCTATATATATAATAGTTTAGGAATCCACCACCACACATTGGAGCGACACCGGCAACTTAGCGAGCGACACCGACGACGTCGTGACTGTGAGTCCCCATCCCCGCGTAGGAGCGCAGACACCGACGACGCACTGGAGTGCAGAATCGTCGACTTCGTGACTGCGATTCGACGGGTGCTGGAGGTAGTTTTGATTCGGGGAGCGTTGAGCCTTCGACTGTTCGATTATCGCTGTCGAAGCCATCGTGGATAATCAAAGCGGAGGTGAGGGTTTTGAGATTTGAATTAATTTTTTAATTGTTTAAGTTAGGAATTAGGTTTGATGAAGGGGTATTTCGTGAATATTTTGATTATTGCGGAGATGTTTGACGCGATCGAGTGATATACGAGTTGTCTAATGATTAACTAAGCTAGCCAAGGACAATGGTGTAGAATTGTCTAATAATCTAACTAAGCCAGCCAGGAACAATGATGCAGAGTTAAGGTCTGGGGATCAATCAGAAGAAGGTGAATACCATAGAAACAAGCAGACCGTTCCTGCTAAGAAATTGAAAGCTGAGGAAAAAGAGGGAACGATTATGTTCACATAAAGAGTTTGGTCGGTGTTAATTACTCAATCCACACTTGATATTTAAAGAGAGAGTTTTGTCTGTGTTAAGGAGATATAGCAAAAATATATATTCACGGCGCGATTTCTTCGAAACCACGGATCCATCACTTGTCATTTAATAATTTCAGCCCACGCAATTTATTTAGATTAACGAGTCAGATCAAGTCCTCTTGTCTTACAATTTAACCAAGGATCTCGAGATCACAACCCTAGTTATTTAAGTGCACTTATGAAACCGTAGTGAGCCGATCCGGTCTTCGGGTCACTTTTGCAATATTTTCCCGGTTTAGCGGATGAATCCGCCCCGGTCTTGTTCCGATCGACCCGAATATGATGCCCTTCTTTTCCGGATTAGATTGATGACCCAAAGCGATCAGCGAACAGCAGCAACTCCTGCTACTTCTACTGCTACTGAGTTTCCCGCCGTCATCAGGTACCCACCAATTCGACCCCACTCTTCTTCATCTTTTTCCTCACATAGACCCTAGCTTGCTCCAATCTGTGCCTCGCTCACTCCGTATCTCCCATCGGATCTCCAATTATGTAGATTGAGTTTTTTGCTTTTAATTTTTGTTGCAGACAGAGCACAAGGTTTTGAGTTGTCCCATCTGAACTAGGCAGCCTAATGATTTAAGCTGAGTCTGGAGTGCCCGACGTATACCAAAATGACATATTGTGCTGCATTGCCTTCTTATTTCAGTTTTCAACTTGGGAGGACGAGGAACTGTAAGTGTGAGCTGAATTCAGTGAGTAGGTGTTCTGGCTCAGCCAATGCGCGCAGGTTCAATATTCTTTTTATTCATGTCTTGTAGCTTTATGCTTGATGTTCCGACTCCTTGGATGTGCGTACATCATAGAAATATTACCATACATATGGTTTGACACCTGCATTACTGCTTGAATAAAGATCCATTATTGTCCTCTCTTTTTTAGGCGTTTATGTAGAAACTAGAAACACAATGCAGTGTCTTTATTACTTGGATGTATTTGTTCTATACATTGTTATTCATCCTGCCATATAAATGATTTGTGGACTGTACATTTCAGTCATCTTTTTAGACAATGGACAACATAGTCATGTAAAAGTAAGGAAACCAAGTAAAGCTTGTGCATACTGCTTTTGTAAATCAACTGATATTACATAAACATGGTTCACTTTCATCGTGGTAATCTCCTGATAAAACAACAGAAACATAATGAAAATGATTGAAGAAACTTAATGGTATATCATATATTTGTATTTGTATTTGTATCTAGTATCTACAAGTATTATTGGCAATCACCATTTTCCGTCACCATTGCTACTAGAGTTAGTGTTTCTATTCATACCTTTGCATGTCTTACCATGGTCTTTAGTTATGTCTTACTCATAAAAGTCGTTTTTGATGTGCTGATATATTCTTTTTTTTTTTTCGCAGTCTTATGAATTCAAGTAAGGGTAGATTGAAGTTGGGAAAACTTCACACTCCTGAATCTTTTATATCAGAAAAGACCCCTTCTTTTCTGAAAAACTCTTTCCGATGTACTTGCTTGATAAACCTGGTTAGCTCTGATGCTGCAATAGCCTCTGGCTGGCTTCCCATTGCTGATCAAGTGCTTCTTGTTGGTAGCGTATTTCTCACATACATGGCTGGCGTAGTACCTATTAAAAAGCCAGATTTTACTTCTCATAGAAGCATTTTGACTGAAAATTTTGAACCTGGATCGATTGGCATGTCTGGTAGGTAAGGGTAAGAAATGGATTACATTGCTTTTCATTTGTACGTGTAGCCTTAATAAAACAGTACTTCTCATTTTTTTTGGTATCACAATCATTTCGTGCAGCACCAAAAAACTAGATGAGCAATCAAACTTGAAGCATTCATGGGATGTGGTGAAAGGCAAACTCTTAGATTCTATCAACGCTATGGAGTATTCAAGTGACTTGGGAATCCAAATCAGGGACAATGAAGTGTCCAGGAAAGTACCTTTGAGTCTGTATGCGATTGCTGAAGCTCCAAGATTACGCTTGCTTTGCCTCTGCTTACAGCAAATTCAGTATGAGGCAAGTATGGTGCACGTCTTTGCTACTGTAAATCCCGGAAAAATGTGTGTTGCAGCATTTGAGATTCACCCAATATAAATGCACTCTAATTTTTAAAACTGAGTCTTTTTTACTCATTTCTAACAATATTAATTTGACTTCAAATTGGTCTTGAGTTATTATGTGAGATTCCGCTTTGGTTTTATCTAATTCAGTTGATTTGACTTCATAAAATTGTTTAATAGGTGGATAGTGTTTCAGAAGACTCTCCAAATATTGGCCCCCAAAGTTGGTTGACAACGTCGAGTCAAGTAATTCAAAGATCCTTTCGTCGTGTATGCAGATCTTGGCTAGAAAAGGAGCTTTCACCTATAGCTGGCATAAATGTGGTATGTTGTTATATTTATAGGATTCTTACTGTTCCCAGCATGTTAACAGATTGCACTATGTTTCTATCAGGCACTAAGCTCTATGATGCTCGAGAAGTTGCAATATAACAACATATTGTCGAACATCCAAAAATCAGGCAAGGAAGATCTTTTCTCCGAGTTCCTGTGTTATCTTAGATTTGGTACTGTCAGGTAATCTCTGTTTGTTGTCTGTATACTTGACTTGTCTGCAATTGTGGCACGTAGAAAATGTAGAAGTTCACTGATTTACACCTTCGGACGTAGTTATGGTGATGTATGGCTATGCACAAATTCATCTTAATAGATACCATTAAAAGCTACATCAAGAAGGGCATCGCTAGTGTATTGGATTGTAAGATAAACAATACTCTGCGCCTGCACATTCCATCTCGAGAACTATCTTTCAGCTTTAATGTGTCTAGCCTAGAAATTGATAATTGATATATTGACTAACTGATCTTTCAGGGAAGGGAGTTTCTATGATGTCACCCTATTCTTGTCTAATGGGGTTTCCATTTTGGAAGACATGGTCATTACCTTGGCTGATGGGATATCATCAATCTATTTGGAGCTTATATCAGTTGATAGTAATATGTCCAGTGAAATGAATAACCTGGGGGCAGTTTTATGTACCCTGTCGACCCGGGAACTTCAGAGGTTACGTAATGAGGTATCCAGATTCCATATTCATTCCCAGATTGCTGAGGACCCATGATCACTGCTGTGCAGATCATGGTCATTTCTTGGCCCCTTCCACTGATGTTGAAGTAGATAATAGAACAAAATGTTAGGTAGGATGGTTGAATGTTGAACTAGTTAGTACAAACTAAAAATCAAATGACTTGAATCACATAAAAGAGGCAAAAAATAAGTAGCTTTATGTGATCTCTTGCATGCAAGTCACTGGACTTCCTTGATCTCCAATGTGTAGAAAGTTTATGCATTTAGTTTTTGTTCTTTTATGCAAAGAAGGCAAGTTTTTATAATAATATGTGTTGCGCCATAACCTGAGCTATGGTAAACAGGTCGCATTGAAACAATGGGTGCATCAGAACATGGATGCAGTTATACTAATGTATGAAGACCGCTTTGACCTTTGCACACTTCAGAAACAAATCATCAAGGAGCCAAGCAGTGAACAGTCTGAAAATAATAGTTGGTGGAAGAAGTTCTTTCCTGGGAAATCAGATATGAGATCTTTGACTTTAAGTTATGTCAAGATATGTAATTACTCCATGACCGTAAAGCGGACAAATGAATTGAGGGCACTTTCTGGCTGGTACACACTCTATCTTGCTTCATCTGCCTTTTCGTAAAATTATCAAATCCTTTTTTTTATTGTTACTTTAAGTTACTATATTCAATCCAAATTCCGCTCTTTGTAATTTACGAAATTTTGATTACATTGAAGATGCAAAACCAATGGCTTCCACATTATTTTGGATCTCGAACTCATATCTCTTAAATCTGCCTCTGTTTTCTTACGCAGGAGATACTACTTCAGTCTTTTCCTGGAGTTGTCGGACATTACATTGCCAATGATCAATACCATGATTCTGAAAGCAAGCAACGGAATCTCATTCTTCCTAGTCAGCTTGATCGGAAGGTCCCTAGGCCTAATATACACTGGAATTCGACAATCCATACGGTGGAAATAATATTGACATTTGCATCTGGTAAATTACTGCTGCCTGATAAAACAGATTTTTCTTTCACATGCCTTCTACATTGCTGTTGGTAATTTATTCTCTTCAAATTAATACACAGTCAAATTGCATTTTAAACGCGATCTCTTTCTAATTTCTATTCCTTATCACGAAGGCAGGCTCATATGTATGCACATTTATTATGAACTCTGTGAATGATATATTTTGTTTCAGTGTGGATATCCAACTCATTGCATGGTTATGTGCATTAGAGAAACTAATGAATACATAGCTGTCTGCATGTATGATGATGTTTTAAGCTGCGATGTCGGTTAGTTTTGTTATGATTTCATGTTCTGTGATTGTCTGGGGACCAGGATGTGAAATGAAGGGTGAGATTTCAAATTGTGATGTTAATGTGAGGAGTTCCTTTGTTACAAATGGAATCAGAAAAGGTAAAGTTCTGTGTTTCCTATGAAAAGAAAGAAAGATGAGTTTGTTTCTTATTACTACAAATTTTGCTTGCGTCCCCGTCACCCCGTGCCTCTGCTGCTGCTCACTGATTGAATCAGATATCTTGGTCACTGTAATCAGATAGACTTTTCGTTCTATAACACAGATAAATAATAATGTCTCTTCTGCCAAGTGGTATTCCATTCTGTTGTTGCTCAAAATTTTGTTTCATCTTAAGCTTATTGTTGATTATTGCTTGCGGTCTCAGTTTTAGTAATATAACTTGGTAACTTTTGAGGCGGAGAACTGTAATCCCATGGGTGGGGAAAGGACACTTGTCTGCTCATTTTACTTAATATTAGTATCTAAGGGATTGTATAAGCGTGTACCATATTTGCAATGAACTCAGAGGTATTCCAGCGGGGAAAGAATATTAAAAAATTATTATTATAGTGGGAAAGCTGTTCTTTTCATTTATTTGTGTGTCACGTCTCATCTGATCCTGCTACTAATTTTAGAAACTATTCCTGGATTTGATAAATTAATTCGGTGTAGTTAATTACATTGACTTTGGAGCATCCATCATTGTCTATATTTTGTTTAGAAAAACATGTTCATATGGCTGTCTCTACATTTATTACAAAGGACACCAGCATTATACTCATGATGCATATCTATCAGTATTTAAATTCTATAATACGCTTAATTGTCAAATATATCAAGTTAGAACTTCCGGCATACGTAGACAAGTAGACAACATCACATGGCATTTTCCATAGCCTTTTTAATATGTCTATTTTATGTTATTGTTTTCTTTTTTTTTGGTCTATACACGCAGGTTAAGTGTGATATTACCGTGTCCCTAATTTCTTCTAACTGCTTTGGTGCTATTTTTACATTACAGTCTGCCTTGTCTAATCCATTTCCATCGAATGGTACAGAAAAATTACATGAAGATATTGAGAATCAGGATTGGGAGCGTCATGGTCAAGGACATTACCAATTCTGGCATCAACTTCCTTTATCAATCTTTTTCTCTTTTTTCTTTTCCTAGCCAAGTGTAATTTGAACCACAGGTGCGTTACTTTAGTTTGCCCACCTCGTAATCAGAGTATGCATTTCCAATCTTCTGTCTGTTGGTGTCAGCTTCTTTTTTCTGTCAGATTTTGTTTGGTTTGAAAATGTAGGGATAACTTGTATATTATTGTCCAAAAAAGTCGATAGTATATATTACATGCCAGAAGGAAAGTCACCTAAAATCATCTATCTGCACTGTAAATTATTTTTGGATAAAATGGCATCTAAAAATAAATTTTAGTTCGTTATTGTGGAATTATATAGCTGAGCGGAATGTGAGTAAGAATAGAAAAATGATGTTAAGTTATTTCAAGTCAAAAGTATGGAAAATACGCCGCTTCCTGTTTTGCATTATTATTATTTTTCTTATTCCATATGTTCTGTCTATTATTTCTTTACATGTTTTAATCTAATTGAGCCACTTATAATTATTGGAGTTGCTCCACCATAGAGAATCAAGACATGTATCCTGACACTAAACCTTGTCAGTGTGTCTTAGTTCCAGTTAAATCCATGATCATTTCTGAAGTCACTAGATAATCCTCACAGTTTTCCCAGCTTCTGGCACCCTGGAATAATACATGAAAGAGTAATTGATAAAGTGGGCACTTGGTTCTCCCAACTAAATTTTCAAATCCTCCTTTTCACATATCTTCTTTTGGTAAGTAGTACCACACACCACACCTCTCTTTTCTCACCAAAGCCTGCCTGCCTGCCTTCCCCAGCTCGTCTTCCATATCTCTCTCTCTCTCTCTCTCTCTCTCTCTCTCTCTCTATCAATCTCTCCCCATTGCTTAACTCATAAGCAAGCACTGTTAGTAAGCCTCAGTTCTCGGATGATAGCATCAATAATCAGCATCATCATCTCGCCAAGCTTAGTATTCTTCTACTTGTGTGCTATTGCTTCTCCCACGGCAAAAACTACATATACTCTTCTTCTTTGCATGGCGCTATCGACTGTACCATCACCTCGATGTACGCTTGCCCTTACTCTTCTGCTCTTCCTCGTACTTGGCAAATCTGAACATCCACTAGTCCACTCATTTGTATCTAAGACTACCTCCTCTCTCCCTCTATCGTCTTCAGCCTCTACTGTCATGAACCTTCCTCAGCCTGACCTATCTTCTAAAAAGAATGACAGTGATGATAGTCATGATACTTCTTCAGCAGAGTTCAAAGCTGCTGCGCATGAAGTTCCAAGTGGTCCTAATCCGATATCAAACAGGTAAATTCCCTGGCTAAGTATTAGTATGCGCAGTGTGCAAGCACAGAAACATCCGAATGATCAAAAAGTAGAGACTGAGAGGGTATTTGGATACCTTCAAAAATCCAACAACCCCATCGAGAGGCGTTGAGCCAATAGCTAGCTAGCTTTTTTTATCGTTATAAATCATATGATATATATGAGGAGGGGAAGGATTATACATATGATATATCTTTATAAATCATATCTAGATTACATTTGTTGTTTACTGGGGTTATTTCGCCTCTGGTTTATCAGCAAATTTTGTATTCGATCTCAATTAAAGTACACGAAAATTATTGTATATGCATCTTTGCAACTCCCATTACCATTTTCAAAATTACGAGCGTATTTTTAATAAATTTTAGGGATCAAATTGCACTCAAACAAAATTTATAATCGGAAAGTCCGAGATCATCCCAAGAGAGCAAACAAACAATGCAATTACTAGTTAATTAACGTTATATCTTATCTACTCAAATAGAAAAGTGATGATTGTTACTATAATTCTTAAAGCGCAGAAATAATAAACTAGATTGTGTATTAATTTAGAGAAAGCATTACATAATACTACTTCACCTGTGCGTACCTTTCTGATTCATGCGATGAAATATCGAATACAAACATATTATATAATTTATAAGATAAACCATGTGTGCTTTAGCTAACATCTTCATGTCAAACAACACATCTTGTACTACGAGTCCCTCCATTGAGGTGTACCTCAATTATTTCTAATTACTAATACTCTGCAGGAAATATCAATAATAGAAACACATTAAGAACTAATCTTTCAATCAAAGTAACTCATCTACTATGCTCCTCCTATTACTCACGATTACTGATGTCGCTCTAGCATTCACCTACATACTATCAGCATAGCTACCATAGTTAGTGTCAATTTTACATTAATCCGATTAATATCACCTCAAGTCATTGTTAGTGTTGGTTCCTAACCTATACAGTTCATGCAATTATGGCATTGCATTCAACGCTAACTAATATACATAAATATATAAATAAGAACATTTAGAATTAAATAAAATTGTATAATAAAAATTTGCATTCATTCGTTCATCGCATAACTAGGGTTTAGTACTGCACAGAATCCATAGGATCCCAGAACAAATATAGTCTCACTATTCATGGTTGATAACATTGGAAAATAAGATGGAGATGAAAACAAGATTGAAGAAACCGTTTTGGCGCGGTGTAGATCAGTCTTCTCTTCTCTTCCAATCGCTTTGTCGCTTTGTGCCGTCAGGAATTTTGTTCGGTAACAGTCTGTCTTAGTCTGTCTTTTTAGGTTTCTTCTATATTTATAGTCTTCTCTGAAATTAGAAAATTCAGCTCAGATTCGGCCCATATCGGGAAGTCTGTTGCTGAAGTCGCATTGTTTTCTCTTTTTCGGCTTCTTAACATCTGAATCACCCTTTTAGGTAAACATAAAAGATGTAGGATTTTAAGTCATTTTTTAATGCACTTTATTTTGTCTCAATCGGACCACTGATGCTCTTTTAGAGGCTTGCAAAGTTTGAAAGGTTTAGAAAATCGAAACTGTTCCCATTTGTGCCTGGGGTCAGGCCCGGGGCATGGGCGCCACCCATGTGAAACAGAGCCGGAAAACACCACTTGCGCCTGAGTTTGAGCTCAAAATGTGCGCACCGCCTGAGCTATTCCTTTGGTGCGATGTTCATATATTTTGTCTTTATCTGCTGTTTTGGCCCCTTTAACATTCGAATTTGGATTTTATGTAAAAAGAGAAGTTGTAGATCTATGAATCATATTTCTAACAAGCTATCATTCATTGAAATCGGACACTCGAGGTGTATTCAGAAAGCTTTATTAGGCGTAAATTGTCCAGTTTTTGCATTATTTCTCTCTTTTGATCAATGATTGCTCGTTTTGATTATGATGAACTCAAAAATCTTTATTAGAAGATAAATAATCTGAAACACTAAATAAAATAGTGAGATAATGACAAATGCTCGTGAATGCTACTAGAATTCGTAAGTAACAGAGCAGATATTTCGTCAATAAATTGACTCATCGTGTTACTTCTCGCGAAGGTTGTTAGAATCGAGTTTTTGTCTGGACAAGTTTTGTTAGATAAAATCGAGTTTATGGTATATTAGACTAATATTATAATTTATAAATATATTAACTGGAATTGCCTAGGCTTAAAATAATGATTTTTTCCATCAAAATCTTCGATCACCCTGTATGGATGTTAGATAAGTGTGAGAAAGAAAATGAAATGAAAAGTTAAGAGGAAAATAAGTTTTTATTGGTGGAAAATTTATAGAAGATTTATTTGTTAAAATTTCATTTTTCTTCAGCAACCAGACACACTCATCTTATATCTTTTAGTATTTTCTTTCCATCAAATAACTCTCCATTAACCAAACGGAGCCTAAAATTTTAAAATGATGGAAATCTGATTTTTCATAAATGTAATGGACCAAATACATTTGATATTTTGGGTAATTAGAGATTGTGTAGTCGATTTTCATTTTGATAGGCATAAATAGTGGCCGTATTTTAATGGGCGTGCATTTATAAACTAAGATCACCAAAACATTAGAAATCTAAGATTTTTTTTTTTTCGATAGGGAAATCTAAGATTTTAATGGTTCGATAATGCGATGTAAGATTACTTTGATAATTTATGAGTATTTTTTGATAATTTTACTAACGGAGTAGTGTGTATGTGGATTTATTTTTAAAGATATGATTATAGTGTGAGTTTTTGTGTGTGTAAATAGTTGTTATTTTATGATTTTTTTTTTGAAAAATGTGACATTATCATGTGAGTTTTCGGTCATTAGCCGTATAAATAATGACATTTTAAATAACCAACGGAACGACAATTCAATACTTAGCTTTGCATATCCTACTCGCATCATTAGCAACGTTGGTCACCTCAAAATGTGTCTGCAACAATATTAGTTCCATATCTCATAACCTCCGGGTGGTCTCAGTAATATGCTTATTAGATTATGTTGCTTACAAGGGCTGGTGCAGTGTGTTCAGCAACTTCACCTCTTGAACTTGTTGAGCGTCAGATACATATCTTTCTTTCTTACTCGATAATATGCGTTTTTTTTTTATCTCCTCAAGATAATGTGTTCACAAATTGGACTTAAACCTCACCGGTCGTATGTTTTATTTAAATCCTCATTTTGCTTCAAGCTGGTCTCCTCTTGCAATGTATTATTCTTGATTTCTGGAGGCATAGCAAGTAGAATACTTGGCTACCTGATGGCAAGATTCTTGTACAAACGTTGCTCAAAATATCCCGACAAGAATCACTCCCTCATCAATTGTTTCATATGCTGACACGTTCCTGTATGTGTTCCTTATGATGCTGCTTTACTAGCAAAATAATAATTTTATCTTACCATATAGCAACAACACTATTTAGCAAATAGCAACAATTTTGAGTTTTTTGTAGTTGTTGTTTGTTCCTTTGAGGGGTAGTAAATACCTAAATCTGATTTGCTAAAGTTATACCAGTGGTATTTATTCTCTCAAAAGGGTAATTGATTTATTTTAAACAAATGAATTGCCGCTACTCACATATGCAGTTATAAATAAGAATAAATTGAGTTTAACCATCATTCATTATAATATGTACTTTTCACTTAATCATCACTATAAAAAAAATTCACTTAATCACCTATATAAAATTTAAATTTAACAAATCACCTCATTTGTTAATATAAAAACTCATTAAATTTTTTAAAAATGAAAAAAATCAAAAAAACTAAAAAACAAATATACCATATATGAAAGAAATTATATTAAAATTTAATTAATATAAAATCTATTAAACCTTATTTTTTATTTTTTTTATAAAAGAAAAAAGTTTTGAAAACTATTTTATTTTTTAAAAATTAATTTTTTTAATAATACAAAATTTAATTATGAAACAAATCAAAACAATTATATATATACTAGTTGCGCTCCCGTCGTCCCGGTGGAAATTGTTTCTTTGTCTCCATTTGATTCACCTAATTTTTTTTAAATATTTTACGCTTATTTTTTATTTTTAAT
Organism: Echeveria elegans; assembly: GCA_035048345.1. Taxonomy (NCBI): domain Eukaryota; kingdom Viridiplantae; phylum Streptophyta; class Magnoliopsida; order Saxifragales; family Crassulaceae; genus Echeveria; species Echeveria elegans. The sequence continues at coordinate 820,805 of JAWWMW010000001.1, read as the reverse complement.
ATTAATTTTTAATATTTTCTATTTTAAATTTCAAAATTTTATTTAATGGACCGGGTCGGGCCCGTTATCTTTAATTTTAATGACATATTTGTGATTAATGGTGGAGAATTGGATAACAATGTAATTTTAGGTTTGGTTTTAGGTCCGTTTCTTAATCTTTTATAAGAATAGATTATGTATATTTTTTTTTATACATTTTTTCAATTTTTTCAATTTTTAAAGTTTTGTATATTAACAAAAGTGGTGATTTGTTAAATTTAAATTTTATATAGGTGATTAAGTGAAAAGAAAATTTATAGTATTGATTAAGTGAAAAATGACAAATTATAATGGTTAAACGCAATTTACTCTATAAATAAAGTAGATTCAAGAAAATATTTTCATGTCACTGAGACGCGCCGTCTTCAAAAGAAGGTTCAAACTACGTCTTGCTA
>JAWWMW010000001.1:775789-786405 GCA_035048345.1 Echeveria elegans | reverse complement strand
ACTATACAACTGAATTTTGAAATATAACTTAAATATTAACTCATACTTTAAAGTGACATGTTACATAGAAATTTTTTATAGTGACCATCGCATATCAAATATTAGTGCATGAAATATATTTTTTACTTTTAATAATTTTTTACAGTGCCCCCAATGGATCAAATTTCTAGATCCGCCCCTGTCATTACCTCTTTATTTATTTATACCTAATTAGATACAGTTTACGAAATTTCATGAAAACATACTATTTCTGCACAATTTATCATAAACAAACGTTGCTACTAGTATATGATTAATGAAACTTGAAGGCGCGACTGCTACGTACGTTGTTAATGGTCATGCTCAGACTTGGTGAAACTTTCATTTTTACAGTGAACTGTATATATATATTATTACGGGTTAAGAAGTTGGCCAAGTTCATTCCTTTCGTAATTAAAAAAAAAAAGACCGGTTAATAAAATAAAAAAGAATGATGATCCGTGCTATATCATTCCTTTGTCATTTCAGCATCTTTCACATTTCATTTCACGTCATGCCTTTTATTATGAAATCTTTAGGAGGACGAACGGATCGACCGATAAGGTCATTAGCGGAGAGGTGGGCTGAAGCTAAAAAGCCCCGTCAGCTCTCTCGATCGTGATTTTTTGTCTCACGGAAGGCTCTGACGGATGATTTTTTATTACGTGATGACTAGACCATAGATTTAATTTCACTTGTAATTGTCTTAATTGTCTTTTTTGAGTTATAAAAAATATATTATTTCATTACATTGCAACTTTTTTCCCTCCAAGTGAACGCAGCATAAAAGGAACAACGAACAGAAATAGGATGGACAATTAACATGATAACTACATGGGGATTCAAGAAAAGCTTCATAGTTACCCAGAATATATTTACGTAGTGAACACAGGAGGCCTGACACTAGAACTTGATAGAAAGTTGACAAAATAATTTAATTTGATCAGACTGTTGAACAAAATATACATTCGACTTTTCACAGTTGAAAAGGTTTTGTTTGTCCTTTTACGCACCGTATCCACCATGCCTTTGATGACAGGTTAATAAATGTTTTTCATTTGCCAACATGTCCTTCACCATATGTTCTTTGTAGCCTCCCCTCCATTTGTCCATTGAATTCAGACCCGAGAATCCAATGCCGTAAGTATTTTCTTCCTTGGACCCTGCAAATCATTAAAAAGAGGGAAGATGGAAGAATATCAGCTACACAAGCACCGTACATTATCTATTTCGTTCGAGTTACCAAATACTCAGCAGATGGTGAGATGAGAAAAACTTAAGTGGACACCAGCATATGGACACTTAGATATATAGAACTCATAATATTTTTCGAAATATAAGACAATCATCCTTATCCATGGCCTCAAATGAATAACTGCAGAGTCAGTTTTAAATTAAACATGTAGCTAACGATAATCACAAATGGTGTTATTAGGAATGTGCATGTAATCTTTGCCTCTTTGGTTTTCACAGCTCATACTTTTCAAAGATGTCTTAGATATCCAAAAGAGAATTGCACATATATTAGACAATCTAGTACCGATTTGTGATGACAAAAACATACGCCTCAACAATGCTTCAAGACGTACGGGAACATAATGGAGACTCCACTCAACCTAATACACTAACAACTTCAACCCCTTAGATATAATTCTGATTAAAAGTTTCAAAATTAAAATGCAAAAGAAAAAAGGTAATTTTGTGAATCAAATGAGCAGTCAGATGAGCAAAAAGCCTAACAAATGATCAATACTCATAAAGGAGAAACTGAGCATGTGAAATCATTCTCGCTCATATGGACCAGAGCTGTCATATCTATCTGCATATCACAATAACCCAAGGATGGGAAAGGTGAGGATAAAACCTGTGTGCACGCACTAATGCACTCATTTATATTTATTCAGGTAGAAACCTGTGCATATTTTGATTCTAACCTGCCTTTCTATATGGCTGGCAAAGTCAGAATACATAAACAATCATTTTTCCCTTTCATAATTAAGGGTGAATTGCAGTTTAGAAATTGTCTTGCACAGTAAATGTCGACTTTCGGTTGCTAAGATGTGTGTTTGAAAACATGAGAGAAGAGAAGGAGATATTGTAACATCTATTGGACTCATACTAAAAGAAGATGAAACGAACCTCTTCAGCCTTGAAAGTAATAACATATTTCTCAAGACCTAGGGATTGCAGGAAACTGTCAACCACAGCATCAGCCTGTAGGCAAAACAAAAAAGCAGACCAGCTTCATGACAGTGCAGCTTAAATCAGGTACCATTGCATTCATAAAAAAATTGAGGAAAACTCTCCGCTTCTCTTTCGAACATATTTTTCATGCATTGTAATTAACAGTTGGAAATGACTTGCTACACCAAGTGCGGTATATGTGAAACAAACAATTTCATAAATCTCTGATTCGACCACTAACCTTCTTCTTTGGAAACAGTATATATTTTTAAAGTATAATCCGAAACAGAAATTTTAGTATTCTGAAATATGTTTTTTTTTCAAAAGCATTAGATTTGCTTTTTATAACGCAAAAAACAGGGATATTCTTAAGGTAAGAAACTTTAAAGAGTCCACCCACTGAAACTGCAAAAACAATAAGAAAAAACTGACTAGCATAGCAAGTTTTACAGTAAAGTGTTCACACACAAACGTGATATTAGTTACAAAAAACACTATTTCCTCTCATATTTATATTTTTGGAGTAATACAGAGAGTAGAAACAGCTAAGCTTATCGCTAATTGCAAAATCGTATAAACCAAATAATGGTAGGTGTCAAAAGAGTGAGACTTGCCTTGCTCTTTTTCGAGGGAGGCCTTGCCACCTTCTTTGTCTCTGTCTCTGGAGTAGCATCAACTGCTTTTTTGACCGGTCTAAAAGCATCCGCAACTTTCGCTTTCGGCAGATCATTGTTCAGTGGTTGCAAATGCATTGTACCCGATAACTTTTCACGTAGATCACGGACACCTCCTGAATTCAACACATTTCCGGTCTGAATACTTGACTGGGTATTCTTTCTTTGTAGCTTTAATCTTAGATCCCTCGTACCAATTTTACTGCCTGTTTATTGTTCAAAAGAAGAAGAAGAATGCAAACTTAATATTGGAATGACTCTGAAATTATAGAGACAAAGCATACACATACACTTGTTTCTCATTTCATACTTGAAACTCGATTTTCATCGCCAGTGAAAAGATCATGCTCCCACTTGTCATCATCCTGCCTCTGCCTGCAGTTGAATACATATATACCGTCCCCACACATAGTAAAGTTAATATGCACATTTAATCCATTCAAAATCTATACAGATAAAAATGAATAAACAATGAATTCAAATAATGTCAGCAGAATGCCAGAGCTCCGCGATTCACTTATCACATGCTCCCATTTGTGTTTTTAGATTGGGCTGGCACTAGGGGTGTAATATAATAGGCTTATACACTTAACCATTTAAATCAACAACAAAAAAAAACCAAACAAAGATCGAACATCTCTGGCAAAAAATATTCACAAAATTAGTCACACCCAGGACCAGTATAACCTCCAGCACTGTCATTGGTGTTCTTGAAAGCCATCCTGAACAAAGCTCTATACTCAGTTATTTTCCCCTAGGGTATATGTGTCTATAATGAAACCAAAATTTATGATTTCTCTTCCACATCAATTCAGAAATTGGCAGTGCATAAACGGTCAAGGTGAAGAAACCAATGCTGCCGCCACCAAAAATGACTTGTTCACAGGGATTTTTACACAAATGTGAAGATCCATACAGATTTATCATGTTCATGCATATAAAAAAGTATAACCCATATCAAAATACACAGCTTCTCCCAGTCTCAGCTTTTTACTGCTATAAAACTAATCAATCTGACAAAACTAGGATACACACTTAAAAACCAAACCTACACCTACACAGCATCAAAACTCCAATTCACTCCAGTTTGTTAACTAAACTCTACGTACCAACCCAAAATCAAAACTTGCCGAATATGTATACAAAGTGTAGATGAAAGCGAACCTCTTTCCCGTAACATTACGCCCGCTAGATGACAAACTTTCAACACGTCTTCCTCCTCCGAAACTCAGCCGCCCTGCGACGGAGCCCGTCCCCCTTGTGGCACTCGCGGCCTCTTCGCGATCAGCATACATAGCGTGAAGTGAGGGAGAGAGAGTGGTCTTTAACCCTAGTTTGTAATTTGGTACATGAGGGATTTAGATTAACTGTTAATTATTTAATATTAACTTTTTAATAATTTTAATTTATAGAAATTGGCCCAAGCGTCCGATCTCAGACGAACGCCGACACGCACCCGATGGCGTCTCGGAAGTCTACTCTCGTCGTCCTCTTACTTCTTCTCCTTCTCATCTCAACTTGCATCGCCTCCTCCGCATCTCCGATCCAATCCGAAGCTTTCTCAGAAGAGCTGCTGCCTTAAACCCTTACCCGATCGTAATCTGTTAGCGCATTTCCACTTCGATTCCAAACTTCCTCATACGGACAACACCACCGCCTCTTCCCCAAAGCCATTTATCAACTGGTACTATTTTTTTCATACTTGGTGATTTTTCTAATGAGTTTTTTTGAAATTTATTAGACGTGTTGTGGCTGTGGTTGTTAATTTTTTAGGTTAGAAAGTATGGAGTTCGTGAAATGGAGAGGTTATGATCCTATTTCTAGTAGCAATGGGAAGCCACCTGCTGTGGAGTTATGGGCAGTGTTTGATGTTCTTGAGGATGAGGTTGATGCGACTTGGAGGAATTTAACTCATACTTTATATGGTTTGTTTTGCGCGTCTATTAATTTCTTGGAGTCATTTACTTCTTATGTGTCTCCTAGTTGGGGTTTTAGGCAGCTTTCAGTGCCTTTAAGGTATGGTTCTCTTCCTAGGGAAGCTGATTGTACTGAGAATATGACTCCGTGGTTGAAGCTTCTTCCTTGTCGAGACTCGAGATAAAGCTGGACTTGGTGCGTTGATGGATAGACCATCGATTTATAGTGGGTTTTATTACTCTTAGAGGCTTCATCTGACATCAACGGAGTATAATTCTGCAGGTTTGGAGGAAGGTATTGTGCTTCAACAGACTCTTACTGTTGTTATGAAGCCTGATGCACATAAGTCTGGTGTGGCGTATGCATATAAAAGATCCATGCAGCCAAGTTGGTCTTTGAGCTCAGTTTTCGGTAGAGTAGTATATGGGAAATGTATTGTTGCTGATTCCAGTAGTATTTACCTGCAACTGGATGGAGACTTACATGCTGAGTTGAGCAAACTTCAAGAGGATCACTACAAATCCGGAGGCAAAAATTCTGATGTGGACGTGTACGAAAGCAGTTTTGGGTTTAGATTGTCTCCTGACCCTGACGCCGTATTCCATGGAGATAGTAGTCCTCAAACCACGAAGCAACAGCTCCTATTCATGTATTTATTGGACAATTACAGTGATTCAGATCCCTTCGATTTGGAATTCACGTGGACCGTTCCTGTAGTTTGGTCCTGTCCTCGAGCACCTTTCCATACTAGTAGATTTTTGATGGGAAGTGGGAATGAAAGGGGTGCAATTGCTATCTCATTGAAACATCCAAAACTAAAGCAAGGTTTATCAGATGGTTTGTCAAACGTCAGTGATTGTAAGTTGAAAGTTCATGTATTTCAAGTTGTTCCTTGGTATGTGAAGGTGTATTACCACACACTGCAAGTCATTGTTGACGGACACCTCATATTCGTCAAGGATGTAGTTTCAAATATCACCGTTTCACCTTCAGAAGACAAGGTATCTCCAGGCATGATGGAACTTGATTTGTGTTTACCTTGCAAAGCAAAGTCTACTATATTGACAGTGGATTTTGATAAGGCACTACTTCATTAACTAACTAGCTGATTTATTTTATTATGTTTACTCCCCCTCTTTCCCCACTGAATTCATTATGTGTTTCTATCAGTTTCAGTGCAGTGGTTAACACTAAAGGGATATGTTTAATTATTATATTTTCTGATGCTTGTACAGCGTGAATACGAAATTTGATGCGTTAATTTGCCTCATGATAGGGTTTTGTACATATTAATGAATATCCTCCCGATGCAAATCAGGGATTTGACATCCCTTCTGCTATTATAAGTTTTCCTGACTTTCAAACAACCATGCAAGTTAGGAGGGGCAACTCTTAAGCTCGCCTTTGCTGGCCAAGTTTGAGGTATTATGTTCTCCGTACTTGTTACCTGTGTTACTCTTGTCAATGACATTTGATTGACTATTTGTATTTTATTGCAGACACAGAACTCAGTCTTGTCGTATACAGAAGGATTACTTGTGCCTCTGACAACACCCGATTTTAGCATGCCATATAATGTTATCACTATAACATGCACTGTCTTTACGCTGTATTTTGGATCCTTGATCAATGCACTGCGCAGACGTGTTGGTGAAGAAGAAATATTTCTTAAAAGCAAAGGTACTGTCTACCAATGAAGAATGAATTTTTCTTATTTGAAGAATTAATGATGTACAAAATGCTATATCTAAGTAGGCATGGGTTTTCAGCTCATTTACAGTTTGCATTTTGATCATATATAAAGGTTAGAGCTAATAATAACTATCAGCAAGCTAATTTGATTAGTGTTCGATTAGAAAAAACTTAATACTTTGGGAGTGACAAGTAAAGTGGAAATTGTTATTCGCATCTAGTTTTCATGTTATTGATCTGACACTTCTGTTGAAAATCCATTTTATAAAAATAACGAAGGCCTTGTAGAAAGTAAAACATGTTGCATACGTTAAAATAACCAACTTAGAAACAAAATGCAGCAACTGTAACCAATTAATCCAGATTTTAGAGAGGAAAATATAAAGCTCTGTCTGATATGCTTCATGATACTGTTGGTACCATTAGTATTATTATCAAGTAAATGAAAAACATTTAAGTGGGTTTTTTCATCTGATTATGTTATATAATTGAATCTGAGAAGTGGAAGTTAAAACTGATACGCAAATTTATATACAAGCTCTGCACTTGATTTATTACTGTATTATGCTGAGACTTTGAGTTTGATGTACCATGGTGAATGATTTTAGCAATGCAGATACATGTCTGATGTTTGCCTTTGTTCTACTCCATTCCCAGCTCCTGACAGAACTACCCTGATACAAAAGCTTCTGGCTATTCTGCCTTCCAAGTTTGGGGGACGTCCATTAAGTCATTCTCAATCTGGTCCACCTGAAACATCCTTGTCAGGCAATAAAAAGCTAATATTCAAAGTAGTGTTGATAGTTGTGGTTGCAGCTGGTTGGCAGTATTGCTTCGGATGATCAGCCATCAAATGGGTACGGTAGATGATGTCTGTTACGATGCTAAAGGGCAAAGAGCTGGGAATGTTCGAGAAGGGGGCTACGCTGAATATCCAGCCCACACCCTTTGGACACGTGAAGCACCTGCAGGTAACAAACTGAGGGTGACAACTGACAGCTATGGCAGAGGGAGCAGAGGAAAGGATTTGTTACGGCACGTAGATATTGTGCTAGAATAGAGACCACTCCTCTGCTATATAAACTTATGTATTGGTTCATTAAGAAATTAAGAAATGAATTAATCTCTCTTATCCTCCATTCTCTATCTTCCTCTGTTACTCTGTTTTCCCTTCCCTCAAACCCATCTAGTAACAGTGTCCATGTGTTTACTTCATTTATTCCAATAGATGACTGTTTTCAGAAAACTAGTGTAGTCAGGCTTTGTTTATGTGTACAATGCCTTAGCCCATACATACCTCCCACCAATGTAACATCTTGGAATTTTCAACCCATATGTTTGGTGGATCCAGGAGGTTTCCTCTGTATGGAATCGCAGTAGCTGAATCAATGAAGCTGCCGTATTGCCAAAAGAACCGAATGGGTGGGAGTTTGCTGGTTGTATAACGTATGAATAAGATCATGGAGCTTGTGCCTTGTAGCCACATGCATTCTGTTGCCAAACGACTCTTGGAAGGGGAAAAAATATGACGAATCTGTACACACTTTTAATTTAAATGTAATTTTTTTAAATTAATTGTATAAAATGGTATATTATAGTATTAATTTTTTTAAAAATCACACTTTCAATGTGTGACTTCCATTATTCACCAAGACCCGTTCAAATAAATCAATAAATCGTACTGTATCCAGTCAACGGTAGGAGCCACACCACATTACTCTTTACTTTTACACTCACAACAAACGCACTACCTTTCCGTACCCACCCATATTCGTCTTTTCACATCAATCAGCACAACTCGCCACGTCAATCGCCAAATCGTTGATCATTCCACGTGTCACACTTCCATTGATTGTGATCTAAGCTCAGACCCTATATCCCGCACCGAATCCAGTCCCCCTCCCGCTATATATTCCGCCATTGTTGTTGAAGCTCCAAACTCCAACGTCATTATTCACTTCTCTGTAAACGGCGGTGGTGATGGCGAAAACGTTTCCGAATTTTCTGACCGCGATGGTGCTGTTAGCGACTGTTCCGTCCGCCATTCAATCGCAGAGCTGCAAGGCAACGAAACTCGGAAACAAAAGCACGTACGCTCTCTGCGAGACACTCCCAGCTTTCAAATCGGAACTACACTACACCTACAACGCGACGAACGGATCGCTTTCCATCGCCTTCGTCGCGACTCCGTCGAAGCGAGGCGGATGGATTTCATGGTCCATTAACCCAACGGGTAACGGAATGGTAGGCGCACAAGCTTTCGTCGCATACGAGTACAACAAATCAATTCAAACGACGACGCTTAACATCAGCGGTTACAGAGTACTCACTCCTGGTAATCTCGCTTTCAATTTCTGGGACGTATCGGCAGAGAAGAAGAATGAGGTCATCACGCTGTATGCGAGTTTGACGGTGCCTGAGAATAAGACGGTGGTGAATCAGGTCTGGCAGGTCGGGCCTGGAGTCGATGCGAATGGAGTGATGCTGCCGCATCCGTTTGCTGGTGATAGTTTGGTGTCGAAATCGGTGCTTAGTTTGAGTGGCGTGCAGGTGCCGAGTGCGTCTCCTGGTCCGTCTCCGTCTTCAGCGACTCTGTCGCCATCGCCGGGAGGTAAGAATGGTACGAGTGGAAGTATGATGAAGGTGAGTGGTGGATTTGATTTGATAGTGATTTGTGCCTTGCTGGCGAGCCTTTGGTTGTTGTTCTAGATGATTCGTTTACAACAGTATTACTGATCCTTAGTAAGTACTGTATTTTAATATGAATACGGATGAGTCTGAGATTTAGAATTTTTCATATGGGTTGGATTAATAAGAAGATGGAATATAGAGCTGTCCAGATTGATTTGTTACACTCCGTCACTTCAGAGTTCAGATGCTGATCTAGATTTCGGTTTCATTGAATGTTTTGGCAGCATGATGGGGGGATCATTTTCATGAATCGATTAAACATCTGCAATCGATGAAAGTGTGAACAATGTTAAAATGTGATGAGTATAAGTTAGTTGTTGAGGAAGGATGTCCGTTTGAATGATCAACATTGAAGAATCAAGTGATTGTATGCAGAGAGATTTGTTGTAGTTAGTCGACATGCGGGAATAGAAAAGAAGATCAGCAGTGGAACAATTTGCTTACATTCAATGATTGTAGTTGAACTTTTACACCTCCAGCACTGTTAGGAGTGAGGACTAAACTAGTAGTGCGTGTAGACCGCCAATTTCTAGAAGCACGTACTGCGCTTTTTAGAAATGAAACAGAGTAGATTGGTGAGTCCGCAATTGATTCCAAGAGTGGTGCGTATCATTTGTTACTTTCCTAAACAATCTCAACATTACTACCTCTCTTTAGTGAAAAAAAAAAAAAACACGCTGAGCTGCGAACCGAATATTAGTCAGAGTTGCTGAAAACGAACTGATTACGCCTCTAATGCAAAACAACTTAACATGTGTTTATAAAACTAGTTAAGAATTTTGAGAGAAAAAAAAAAAAGAGACGAAAGATTGGCATCTTAAATTCCAACGTCTCCCACATTATCTCTGACTTAGCGTCCCCACACGATATGTTATGGTTATGCTATACTCCCCGTATACTTGACACGCCTCCTGAGTCGGAGCATCCCGTATCTTTTACTCTGCCAAACCACATTTGTACCTTCTTTTATTACGTGCAAAATTTATAAAAGGGATCCGATCACATAAAAATGATGTTTTTAAATTAATAAAATGTAAAAAGATTGATTGTGTTGCTTTAGAGATCGGTTATAATTTATCATATCTTTGATTATTAGAAATTTTATTTGTTTTTCAATACAGTATATAATTTCAAATTCAAATCAATTAACTGTCTAGATATTTTTGAATTTTTATATTCAAAATTCACTTTATGAGTTTTTAGTTTACTACTACTACTATCAAATTTTAAGAAAAAGAATTAAAGGAGAATCAATGTTAAACAACACAATAAAACAGGATTAATTACAAAAACTTGTATTGGACTACCGAAAGTATTTCAATATGAGGACCATAACAGAAATGTAAAGTTTATTTTTGAAAATTATCTATTATAATAAAAGAATAGAGTGTCCTGTTTCACACATATAGCGACAAATTTTTCGTTTCTAAAATTATAAAA
>JAWWMW010000001.1:761733-775689 GCA_035048345.1 Echeveria elegans | reverse complement strand
AGAACATTCATTCATGGATAGTTTCATCAAGTACCATGCACAAGAAAATGAGTATGATAAAACTTATGCCTTAGTTCATTTATTGACTTAATAATAACCTAAGAGTCCAATGCATTGGGGCTAGGGCTTATACTAACATTTTTTTCATGAACTTATCAAGAAAATTCCATCTTACCCGGTCATAAGCCTTACTCATGTCAATCTTAACAGCTAGGAAACCATTAAATATCGTCCTTCTTTGCTTCAAACTGTGCATAATTTCTTCGGCTAAGTGAATTTTATCTGAAATAAGCCTCTCCTTAATAAATGCACTTTGTTCCTCACCTATAATCCTTGGAAAAAAATCCTTGATTCTATTAGCTAATACCTTAGTAACAATTCTCATCACCACATTGCACAAGCTAATAGATCGATAATCTGATAGCTGTTTGGAATCATTGCCCTTTGGTACTAAAATAATCATTGTTTCATTTAAGCTAGGATCCAACTCACCAGTGTTCAAGATTTTCAAGATTTCTTCACAAACATCCCTTTTAATCATAGTCCAGTACTTCTGATAAAAGAGTGTTGAAAATCCATCAATACCAGGAGCCTTTGCAGGATGCATTTCAAAAAGAGCCCTTGTAATTTCCTCGACACTGTTTGGCCCCTTAGCCTCATATTTACCTCCTTAGGGATTCTAACATCAATATCTTAAAACTCATATTCCCATTGTATGTCATTCTGATGATTTTGATCCTTAAATAATTCCTTATAAAATATGGTAAATTCCTCCACAATTTCCTTAGGATCAGTTACAATCGTATCATCTCCCTTCTGAATGGAACTTACGCCTTTTCTGGCTCTTCTTTGAGTTGCTTTCATCTTAAAATATGTTGTGTTTTTGTCCCCTTCTTTGAGCCAGTCTATTCTTGAACGTTGTTTCCATGATAATTCCTCTCGTGCTAACCATTCATCAAGATGCGCTGATAATTGGGTTTCAGTAGCAATTATTTTTTCAGTCATGTCCAGTTTTTCTAAACAATATAGTTGCTCCTTTGCTGCTTTAATTTTCCTATGCACCTTGCCGAATTTCATGTATTCCATTTCTCCATCTTATGACCACACTACAGTAATTGTTCCTCCAGATTTAAACTCATTTGAGTATTGGCCTGCCACGCTTTAGCAAAAACATTTTTAAACTCTGATTCTCTCAGCCACATTGGTTCAAAGCGAAATGAACCTTGCCCCAATCTCATCTGTCTCGGCAGTTTGTTCTGTCGATTTCCATTCAAACATATCTTGATCGATTTATGGTCTGAAGTATTTGCAAAGCAACATTTACGAACAATTTTTGGCCATCTTCTAAGCCATTCGTGATTTACCAGAGCTCTATCAATCCAGGACTTTGTCTCTTCACCTCTTCTCCTCCTGTTAGAGTATGTGAATTGGTCATTTACCAGGTTAATATCTTTCACTACACAGTCCCTTAGCACCTCGTTAAATCTCATTATCTGGCTTCTAGCCCTCACCCTTTTGCCCCACATTTCTCATTGTACAAGCATTTCATGAAAATCCCCCCATAACAATCCATGGTTGATTATCCATATCATTCAATCCTCTAAGCAGTTCCCACCTATAATGTCGAAGCTGCACTCTAGAATTTTCGTAAAAATAGCGTGAAACAAAAGGCCCGATCGAATATCTAAATCAGTATCTTTATTCAACAATAACGCTAAACCACCCGAAAGCCTTACTCTATCTACCACAAAACAATTCTGATACCCAAGTTTTGGTCTTAACAGCACCCAATGTCTCGCTATCAATTTGGTCTCAATCAAACCCAGAATTCTGGGCCTATGAGACCTCCATAGGTCTTGCAATGATCAAACTACATGCGGGTGACCTAATCCCCGGCAGTTCCAACTTAAACAACTCATTGCCTCTGGAGGGACCATTTCCTGGTCTCCGCCAATTCTGAACTGAAACATTCACGATTTTCAAAACCATCATAACCTGATATACTTGCCACATCAACTGCAACTTCATGTACCTCATTTAGCTCCAACTGAATTCCAATGACCCTTGCTAGATCCCTCTCTTTGGTTCGTTTTTTTTGTTTATTGCATTTTCCAAATTTTGTTGATACTTTTTTTCTCGCCCGTATTCAAAAGCATCAGAGATAGTTCTCTTAATGGGTCCAATAAAACAGCCCAGTTCCTTGATTTTCATTGGGTCGGCCTTCATCTTTAATTTTTGCACTTCCTTCCCTTTTTCAGTAAAAGGCTGATGGAGCGTATTTATACGATCCATCGAGTCGTTAATTCTCATAAATTGATTATATTTTCATGATAAAATATTACTCTTTGGTAGTGTTTCATGTCACAGGTATATCGAGAGCATTTGGGAGGAAATTGGATTAAAAAGACCATTTTATGGAGTATTCCATCGAAAAGGCAGATTTGACCTTCGCTGCTTCATGAGCTTGCTGGGAATTCATCAGTTGTCCGATTAAGGTGAATCATAGCTTGTTGGAAAGAGGACTCAAGGGGCTACAACCTTTCTCTTTACACCAACTTCAAATTCTAAGCCGAAGACGTTCAAAACGGAGCTAGACGTTGCAAGTCAGTGCAGTCCGCAGAAGAGGAAACAGATGCGCACGCGGACTGTGCTTAATTTCCTACACGCACATGCCTTCAATTTCTGGACATTCTCTTAATATCCGCATACCTTAATTCCCTTAGGGTCCGCGTACTGCGCAAATTCAGGTCAGTCCAAATGCAACCCAACTATAAATAGAGAAGAGATAATAGGGTTTTGAGGGAGGCATTCTTCATGCTCTTGACCGAAAATCAGAGAAAGGGAGGTGGCTGCCGGACGGAAAACGCGAGGAAAAGCTTGAAATTTGTTACGCTTTTCATCTCATTTTCAGTATACATTCTCATGTCATCAACTCAATACTTTTCTTATTCAATACGATGCAATTTAGTAGCTAAATGCGTATTCGGTTTTGGAAATTGTGAGTGCGACAAATTAGTATGAGACTTATGCGCAACTGATATATGTGTGTTGAATTATTCCTGTTCTTGAGATTTAATGCATACTCTGATTATCTGTTGTGTGTAGCCTAGCGGTGAAACGCAATTGATATTAGTGTGTGATACGTAGAAACTACATGATAATGATTAAGCCTAGCGGTGGAAGTATTATTGTGTTGTGCCTACGTGATTGTTATATCTACTTGATACTTTAGCGGGTAATAGTAGATTGAATGAATAAATTAGATAATTCTTTAGCGAGATTATCTGATTTAGAACAGGAAGCGTATCACTCTAGCGAGTATACGTAGGTTGTATCTTTAGCTGGAACAATCGTTTTAATTCAATATTGCATGACATCTTGTGGTCGATGAATACTAGTTGCATGAATAATTTCCTGAACTGATATTTCTCATAATCATTAAAACATTTTTATTTACTCTCGCATTGTGACAAAACAAATGATTTCAAACCCCCCCCAAAGTAGGATTTGGTTTAGTTATAGCTTTTAAACGTACTCAACCAACCGCTCTCCTGTGGGTTCGACCCTGCTTACCACTTTCTGAGTGATTTTAGCAGGCACTATAAATTACAAATTTAACGCGTACAACGACGCGCGTTCAAAGGCCTCCAATTATTTTTGGGCTTGATATCAATTTGTCACCAAACATATTCCCGCCTCTTTCAATATTACCGTTTTCATTCAATAATGGTGGCGTTGCAGTAAAAGACTCTTGAACTGATCCTTGCCGACTTTGTCGAGGAAATACATCTCTCTGTCCAACTGGTACCTGTTCGTTTTCCGGCGTACCGTTGCTACGTTCTTCTGACTGTTCCGACCTAGAATCCACCCTTCCGGTCTTCTTCATCGGTAATTCCATTACAAGATATTTTTGTTCCAGCATCCCTTTATACCAGACAACACTATTTTTGGATGGATCTTCTGCACGTAACCATCGTCCAAATCTATTTTCCACTGTCTCAGTTGTTGTTCTGCATACTCTACTTTCATGATTTAGACAACCACATTTAAAACAAACATTTGGTAGGCGTTCATATTTAATTGATACCCATGTTGGCTTTCTACCAATTCTTCTCAGAAAAAAGCCCGACAGTATAGGCTTAGCTATATCCAATGCAACTCTGCAACTCATATATTCGGTTTCATGCGAAGCTCCTCGGTTAGTACTTGTAAAATTAAGTACATTTCCAACATACCCTGCAAAAGATGCTGCACAGTCTGGTCTTCGCAATTCGTATGGCAACCCATGTAAGTGGATCCATATATTGATTTTACTGTTATCAAAATCCTCCCTGGTCATCCCCACTTGCCATTTTTGCATCAGAATTGTCTCTCCTTGTATCATCCATGGTCCACCGGCAAGAACCTTCTTCTGATCTTCCATATTCCAGAATTTGATTAACATCAAATTTCTTTCTACTTTGAAATATTCTGGTTCCTGCTTCAACTTCCAGACTTTGCTGAACATATCAACTGCCACCCCTTCTGAATTGATTTTCCAGTGGCAAATTTAATCAGTATTGCCCACTTTAACTCTTCTCCGGCATCTTCCCAATTTACATCATCTAAAGACACAACCATCTAGCTATGCTATCCAGTTTAGCAGTAATCGTTTCCATCACCCTTTCTGTAGTACCCATATCCTTTACGTTTCCTTCCATATCCACCAATTCAACAAACCCTTAATAACTATTACTCCTAAACAAATCTATCTCACAAAATACCAAAAACTAGTCAAACAATTGCCGACTAAAATTATGTCAAATGAGCAGCGTCTTTACTTTAGTTGACCAAAATATAAAATTAAATTTTGAAATTTAAAAATAAAAAATAAAATTAATGGATTAAAATACGAGTTTGACTCGATACTTGTGAAACTTAAACACACCGAACACGAATAAAGATTTTAAAAGATCATATATATATATCTACACTAATAATAGGACAGTGTTCACAACAAAATTTCGTCGCTAAATCATGTATTTTCATCGCTGAATCAATTATGAAATAAGATAAAATATGAATAAGATAAAATAGAAATAAAACAAAATATGAAAAAATATTCATTTAAAATTATAAAGATTTTAAAATAAACATTCCAAAATCATTTTAAATTTAAAAATTAAATATTAAAATTATCAAAAAAATTACTCGTTTAAAATTAAAATTTAAAAGTTTATAATAAGATCATGACCGTATAGTCAAATTGATATTTTCGATTTTCTCCATACTTTTAATTTTTTAAATTTAAATTTACACAGACCTCACTGGCTCAAATCACAAACATTTTCATCGGGACGACGGAACAGCCACTAGTACTCTTATCATACCAGAAAAGATTTATAGCCTTAATGGATAGAATGCTAATGTTTCAGGGCCGGACGGTCTTATCAGCCCAATAAACAACAATCGGTCAATCCGGCTCATGAAATCGAATATTCGTGTGTAAACAAAATCCAATTAAATCCCCATTTAATGTCCACAGCAGATAACATAAAAAAAAATCTCAAAAAAAAATAAAGAAAATAATTTCGTTTCATGGTGGAATGGAATGACATCATCATCATCGTTGCCATCAACAACAACATCGAATGGAGCGCATACACACTACTCTCCATTTCCGCTGCTGATGCTGCCGCTGCCTGCGTGGCCATCGCCATCGCCATCGCTCTCCTCCAATTCACAGTCCCACCACCTTCCAAATTCCACCCCTTCCACATCCCGACCTCCTCCGATCCGCCTCCGTTTCTGCAAACTAGGGTTCGGTCCCAATCCGATGGAATCGCTGCAGCAAAAGGTAGAATCGTGGATCAAAGACCAGCGGACTAAGATTTTTAAGGTGTCCTGGGGTCCTTTACAGTGGCGGATCAAATGGCCTTGGGTTTGGAATGATGATAAGGAGAGTAGGAAGAAGATTCACGAGGAGTATGAGCGCAGGAGGAAGCAGTTGCAGGATCTTTGTTTGGCTGTTAAGGCCGAGTCTGTTGCTGATTTGCAAGATATTCTTTGCTGCATGGTTCTTTCTGAATGCGTGTATAAGGTTAATTTCGTGTTTTGCTTTTGTTATATTGTTTCCAGCAATGATTGATGGCTACCGAGTATCCTTTCTGCTTTGTTTTTGGTTCGTTATTGAGCCTTCGTGTGTCGTCTGAGTGAGTAATTTAGGACTTTAGGTTGATGAGTTGTGGCAGGAATGTATACAAGGCAAGTATGTTGGTGGGTATCATTAGTTGCATTTAAACGGCGGAGGTTATGATAATGTTTCTTGCGGATATGCTGAATTTGTGGTTCAGTTAGGAGGGGGAATTAGTAGAACTGTGTTGCTTAATGCAATGACGTGCTGAAATAGTATGATTGGAGAAGGTTGAAATATTCAAGTACCTGTAGAAGCGTTTCATGTTTTCTCACTTTTTGGCTATCAATAACTTGCATCTTTCAATTTTATGCTGTAGAGACCTGCTGCAGAGGTTGTTCGATTTGTGAACAAATTTAAAGCTGACTTTGGAGGACAAATTGTCGGTTTAGAACGCGTACAACCTTCTTCGGATCATGTCCCTCACAGGTTGTAATGAACTGTCTTTATTTTGGTTTTGTAGGTTTATTGCTTAAAGTTAGGACATTCTTTTGAATCTCAGGCACATATTCTTTAGATGTGTTTTTTAAATATATATTGCCATATGCGAGGGTTCTTCGCCTGTTACCTATAGCTTTCTAGTATTCGTTTGAGATAGGGTAATCATTATGTACTCTTATTACTTATAACGGGTGGCAGCTTTTTCAAATTATACTAGCAAAACAATGTATTTTAAATTTGCACTAACTGCAAAGGTTACAGGAGGTGTTGGCCAATAGGCTGGCTGCTTGTCCTCCCCCCGGGTGTTTCACCATAGTTGGTTACTTTCGAGTGGTTGAAGTATCCTTTTGAGTGTGGTGTTCGCTATTCTTTTTTTTATATCATTTTTTATTATATAAAAATTTCTGAAAGTATCCAATCTAGTGGCCATTAATTAGTTTCAAATGTTTTTTGCAGGTACCTTTTGGCAGAAGCCGGTGATACATTGTTTGCGTCTTTTGTCGGAACAAAGCAGTACAAGTGAGTTTAAATGTGAATGCTTTCCAATGATTTGCAACTAATTTTTTATAATTTTAAAACTAACTGGTTTTTATGTTTTATA
Source organism: Echeveria elegans (assembly GCA_035048345.1). Taxonomy (NCBI): domain Eukaryota; kingdom Viridiplantae; phylum Streptophyta; class Magnoliopsida; order Saxifragales; family Crassulaceae; genus Echeveria; species Echeveria elegans. The sequence goes on along the minus strand of JAWWMW010000001.1, from coordinate 768,475 downwards.
GGGATCTTATGACAGATGCAAACATATTACAAGGTGACGTATTTCATGAGGATGCTGATGAAGAGTCTGTATCTGGAAACGAAAATGGGGAAGATGAAACACATAAAACAGCTGTTGATAATATTCCTAGGACTCCTGGGAATAACTCAAGGCAGATAAAAAATAGACAGAAACCTGCAGCTCATCGGGTAAAATAGTGTATCACATTCGTAGTCATTTGTTCTCAAGGTTTAGACCTCATGAGTCATGACAAGTGCATTCCTCATGATACTTCTGTTAATTGTACATGAACATTTTGCGTAGGGATTTTTGTCTCGTGCCAAAGGTATACCTGCCTTGGAGCTGTATAAACTTGCTCAAAAGAAGAAACGCAAACTGGTTCTTTGTGGACATTCACTCGGTGGTGCTGTAAGTTTATTTTAACTATTGCTTCATTAGACATAGACTTCTATTTTTGACTCACTGAAGTGCTTCCAAACAGGTGGCAGCATTAGCTACTCTAGCAATTCTAAGAGTCATGGCTGCTTCATCCTCTTCAAAAGGAAATGACGATGTTCTTGTTAAGTGTATTACATTCTCACAGCCACCTGTTGGAAACGCTGCATTGCGCGAGTAGGTTTCCAGATCTTATGCTGATGGTTTAATAGATGATATCCACTGATTTTTTCATCCTTTTGCCTAACGTCCAGTCTCTTTTAGTTATGTTAACAACAAAGGCTGGCAGCATCACTTCAAGAGTTACTGCATTCCAGAAGATTTGGTTCCTCGGATTCTGTCTCCTGCTTATTTTCATCACTACAATGAGCAAGTGTTATCTACGTCGGTGGAAAATCCTAGCAGCCTGATTACGACAACAAATAGTAACCCTGAGAAAACAATATCTGAAAAAACAAAAGCAAGTGACAGCGAGCAGCTAGTTCTTGGATTAGGCCCTGTGCAAACTTCTTTTTGGAGACTTGCAAGGCTAGTTCCGTTGGACAGTGTCAGGAGACAGCTTAGCAAGTATAACAGCAGTCAAGTTAATCCAGTGGAACCAATGAATGCGCCTACGCCAAGTGAGACAACTATGACTGATGATGTCGCAGCTGTGCCACAGTCACTTGAAATTGAAGAGGGTTCGGACAGCATTTCGTTAAAACCATTTGTCAGTTTAGAGGACGAGCAGTCTAATGTAGCAACGGAGGGAAAGCTGATTGGAAAAAATGGTGCGACAGCTCATGATGCAGGGAGATCTTGGCGTCAAGTTCCATACCTTCCATCATATGTACCATTCGGGGAGGTATGTAAATTGCTGTTTGTTATTTGTTTGTAGTCATTGAGTGTTACTGTTAATAATTTTGAAGATACACTTGATATGATTAGCCAGGGGATGATGCATTGGATCGTCGGACTGATAATTATCTTCAATCAAAGAATTAATGTCGTATCGGCATGAAATTATTTTGGATTGTCAAATAAGTTCACATATACAGTATGCATTTTTAGTTCATTGTATGATTTTGTGTCACGTTGGAACTTGGAACATAATTTTGACCCTTTCATTTCATAATAGCTTTACCTGTTAGGAAATTCATCAGTTGATTCACTATCCGGCTCAGAGTATTCAAAGTTGACATCGGTAGGCGATTCACTTGCTTTCATCAGCCAATTATTTCTGATCTTCTAATCATGTTTAAAAGTTTGAATACTCTCTCATTTGGTTTGTCTTTTGGCGAAGCCATGTTCAGGTCAGAACTGTAATTGCAGAATTGAAAGAATTATTTCAGTCACATTCAATGAAGTCATACAGGATGCGGTTCCAGAGGTAGCCTCTTACATTTTATTATTTCAACCATATTTATGAAATAGAGTTAATTGCACAAAACCAACGCTATAATATACCATTTTTTCACAAAACCACCACTATAAAATATTTTTTCACCTATAGTTATGGTTTTGTGCAAAATGGTATATTATAGTGGTGGTTTTGTGCAATTAACTCTAGGAAATATGTAAATTTTCTTCTTCTTTGGAATTTGTTAGTGTGCCCCATATTTATTCAAACTCAACAGTCAACACTTAACCATGTCATGAAACATGACATTATAAAAGAACACTAGACATTGATGCATTATTGCAAATATGATGCATGTTTTGCTCCTTGCCAAATTCTCATATTTCGGCGTCAGTATCATTTGTATCTGTTACATGCTAGAAAAGGCAGCAACCGCAGTGTACTTTCTTTGATTAACTTTTTTTCCTTTGAAAATGTGATTTTATGTTCCATTGGATACATGCTGTGTTTGGAATAGTAAAATCTCGGTTTCTTTTGAAACTATGTACTCCATTTGAACTCTGCAATCAGTCTTTATTTTACCTAATTTTAGTCACTCAAAAAATAGTACCCTACAGGCTACACCTACTAGTTTTAGAAGTAACTTTGGTAATTCTATTTATCATCCATGAAGTTCAGCATATCTGCTGATAAAATAAAGAACCTTCTCTGTTTATATATAGATTCTGTTGGGTAAACAATCTTGTTTGTGCATAAGGGTTGCAGAGTGTCATACTGTAAAGAACTATCAGAAACGAAGATGCATTCATAAACCAGGAAGTATATCAGAGTTATCCTTTAGAAATCAATTTAGGGTACTATCGAATTTATCGTCATGGCTTCCATCATCATTTCAATAATTAACTATTATGTTTGTACTATTGGTTCATTTCGGCAGAATCTATGATTTGTGCATGGGCGAAAATGCTTCTTGTTTCTTGGGATTTGAGCAGCTCCAGCAGTTCCCGAACTTTCATGAACTGCTTGGACTTTCTGTTGCTGGAAGTGTGGAGCTGGGGCATATAGTAGAACCACCAGCTATTCGAACAGCTACTTCCATTGTTCCCCTGGGTTGGAGAGGCGTTCCTGGGGATAAGAATGCAAAACCATTGAAAGTTGACATTACTGGTACTGGGCTACATTCATGTGCATTGGTCCAGGCACAAGTAAATGGCAACTGGTACTGTCCGCTCCTCTCTATTAAGTATTAACTTGGCAATAACTGTTGATTCCGTCAGTAACCTGTAATTAATGTTGTTATTTAACAAAGAGATCTTAATTCATTAGTGATGAAAGAGAAGAATGAACAATATAATAACGAGTTTTTGATTAGTGGAAGTGAATGAGAATGCAGTTCTCAAATCTCAACTGCTCCAGCAAAAGCGCTATTCACAAAGAATTTAAAATTGGTTGTCCTGGTCCGATCATCGTGATTAGCTGTGATAGTTTTAGTATCCAAAGCTACCAATTTTCACAGGATCTTTATATTATTCAGGTGTTCAACAACTGTGGAATCCTTTCCCTCAGAGTCAACAAGTTCAGCTGACCAAGGATTGTATCCAGATCTGCAGAAGATACGTGTAGTGGTTGGGGCTCCGCTGAAGAGGCCACCAAAGCATCAGATTACGTCTGAATCAGTTATGCCATTATTTGCCTCTGTTGATTCCGAGACTGTTAGTCCTAGCGTAGGGCATGATACAAACAGCTCTGAGGATGGGAGATTCGTTAGACCAGAAGGTTTGAATGATTTGGTAGTGTACTGTACCAGTGATTTTGCTACTGTTTCAAAAAAGGTGCACGTAAGGACTCGTCGAGTAAAACTGCTTGGACTTGAGGTACTTGTTCATCACAAAAGTAACGGTTGTTTTCTTTTTCTCGTGTAAGGCTTATAGAAGTCATACTTCTGATGTATAGGGTTCTGGAAAGACTTGTTTGTTGAAGGCAATCTTAAGCCAGGGAAAATTAGCTGCTGCATGTGATATTGAAGCTACAAATGCGGAGGCAAATGTTCAAGAAGGTATCATTGATGGTTTAAGCTTCTTGGACTCCGGTGGAGTTAATTTGCAGGTCATCTGACTCTCGCTTGTTATTAATTTTTCCTTAGATATAGATACTATACAGTTTTTTGTTTTTGTTTTTGCCCAAACCTTTTTCACTCAATATAATTCCATTTTGCTAGTAAAATTGATCTATTAGGGGCTCGCAGTTTCACCATAACTGTTGGTGATTAATGATTAGTATTTTTCGTATAGAAGGGGATCAGGTTATCAGGATGACAAAACCTAAAAAACAGAATCTACATCATGTCACCTTGCAATGTTAATTATATTTGGTAATAAGGGTTTTCATCCACATTTATAACAGTTCCTTCTGTAACGCCAGTAGTGTTTTTTCTTCTTCTATAGTTTAGTAGTTTAGTTCTTGAACTCTTTATTTTGCATCAAATGCAGGAGTTGGGTTTGGAGGCCTCTCGATTCAGAGATGAGCTGTGGGCTGGTTTATGTGATCTCAGTAGAAAAATAGATTTGATTGTCCTCGTGCATAATCTGGCCCACAGTTTACCTCGATATAAAAAATCCGGCGATCCAGAACAACAACCAGCTCTATCCCTTCTGTTGGATGAGGCCAAGGCTTTAGGGACTCCCTGGATTTTGGCAGTGACTAATAAATTTGCTGTCAGTGCACATCAACAGAGGACAGCAATTGATGCGGTATTGCAGGCATATAGAGCATCTCCGAGCACTACTGAAGTAATCAATTCATGCCCTTACATTATGCCTAGCCCTCAAAGCACTACAATATCTTTGCCTGCTACGGACGGAACTTCTAACAATAGGCCTCAGAATCTTATTTTTGCTCCAATAAACTTTGTGAGAAGGCCCTTCCAAAGGAAAGCTGGAGTTCTTCCTGCAGAGGGCGTTAATAAACTTTGTAGACATATCCATCACGTTCTTGAGAGCCAAGAGGAAGCTTGTTTACAGGTAAGGGCATCCATCTCTGCTCAAGATGTTTTTGTATATTTTTTTTATGTTATGAAGAACTAAATATTCTTATTTATCGCGAAAGAAAATCAAACTATCCTGTTGCTGGCCTAATTAACTCTGGCAGTGTTGAGAACCTATGTGTACTTGGTTGGTTGATCTTAAAGTGCACATTCCTCAGTACTTTCGTACAATCATTTTAGCTACGTATATGTAGTATTTATGCTATTCCACCTGTTGTTTTCCCTAACACTGTTTCCACACATTTTGTTAAAGGAACTGGTCAGAGACAGATTGATGGTAGAGTTGGCACGTGATCGTGTAGCAGCAGCTGACGGGGACACTGATTCACGAGGGAAGGCTCTAACCATGACGGCAGCAGCAGTAGGAGGTTCTTTAGGGGCTGGTATTGGCATTGTATTTGCTGTTATCATGGGTGCGGCATCTGCCTGGAGGAAACCCTGAAGTTTTGTACATTGGTTCAAGCGCAAATGGTTGCATTGGAATATACATCATGTATCCTTCTTCCTCATTATTTCTTCATTTGAAACAAGCAATTACTGTATATCCTACTTACAAAGACTCTGTAAATACTAGCTGATTATTTATCCAGCAAAAGTATAGCATGAGTTTTGAACCCCAAGCTTTTCATTCTTCAGTTTTTTTAGAATTTATTTTTTTGCCATAGTTAAGGGCTGGACTCTGGAGAAACTGAAGAAACGAAAGTAAGCAATCGAAAAATGCAGAACTGCCCAATGGAATAGAAAGAACAGGGGGTTACAAAAAAAAACCAGGACACAAGCGCTGAAGTAATTTGTTCTGGCATCCAAACTTTTTGCTTTGGTATATGTTGTTTTTGCAGGAATGATAAGGTAACATATATATTTATAATTTCACAGCATCATCGCCAATTCTTTTTGGAGGCTTGATGACGACAAACTTGACTCGACTCACACCTGACTGGTGCCATGCCAAGTCCAGTCCAGTCCAGTCCTGCTTTAGTTTTCTTTGTTAAAGATATCATTAAATCCGTTTATATTTTGACAGGTGATTCCTTACTTAACCGACTCTGTAGAGAATATCCAAGTGGAATGAAGATCAAAGAAAAAGAGGAACTTGAGCAGATTAGAAACTCGCGCAATGAAGCTCTGTTTTCTAAGAATCATACGCAGTAGAAGCTAGGAGAGCAGACCTGCTGCCCTAGCACCAGGAGGTCTGAGTCGACTGATCTGAGAAGGAACCAAAAGATCTCTATTGGATACTTCTGCATTCTTGGCTACGTGTATGATTAAAGAAGCGTGATGTATTTGACAACACTTCTGCTGTTTAACTGCTTTACTCGTTAATAAAGGTTATTTCAAAGGGATGGGATCGACTAAAAAGGCTCTATGCATATATAAAGTATAAAAGATTATACATCATTAACTTAGATTAAATGAATGGTTATGATTAGATATTGAAGTTATGTTATTATGGATTAAAATATGTTAAAAAAATATCAAACCATACAAAAGGGTATAATCGTCTTGTTTAATTTTAATAATCATCTCCTCATCAGATCTGCAATCCTCACCAGTTCATACGCATCCAATCTGACCGGGCGACTCGTTTGTCATGTATGTAATGTAGACAAGTTTGAAATTATAAAACTCAAATAGGGGACAGAAAAAAATTGTATATGAAAAAAAGTGCATCAGATTCATGAATTATATGTACATCAAACAGGGGACAGAAATTTCATGGCTCATCTCTTTCCGATCGACATGATGTTATCTCTTCAAACGTTATTTTATACATTGATAATGAGGAAGATATTCATTAAAAATGTCGAGCAAGATATTATGGATTAATGCAGAATATAATATTATTAATTCAAATATTGTGTGTTTTCATATTTGCCCATTTTTATTTAAATATCATTTAATATTGTGATCTAATCTAGGACGTA
>JAWWMW010000001.1:700046-712373 GCA_035048345.1 Echeveria elegans | reverse complement strand
ATTAAATAAAGTTCCAAAAATACCCTTTAATTCATAACTATTATTTATTCAATGCTTTTAGGCACATGTTAATCATGTGCCACAATTACTAGTTTTTAAAATTACTAAACACATATTAATAAAGCGGAAGAGGCTCTAAATTCATTGTTTTACTTTATCACTCTTCTAAATTCATATTCCTGTCATTTTTTGCTTATTGCTATTGCTTTATGGTTGGAGCAAAATTTAAATTCCGCTCTATTTTAACATTGCTTCTGCTTATAGCAAGACCCATTAGAGCACCTCACTAATGACCAAAAAATGGTCATCTCATTATCTCTCCTACTTTCTTTCTCATTCCAAAAGTATTTGTCAATATTAATGATTATTTATATCGCAGTCACTCTATTAATGATAAAAAAAATATCATCATCTTTTTAAATTTATTTTTATTATTTTTATTTATAAAAAACATTTGATATAAAAATGAATTAGTAATGAATAGAAAGAAATATTTCAAATGCATAAAGTTATTAGAAAAAAAGAGAAATATTATTTAATTTTTTAAAATACAAAAAAAGAATTAATTATTATTCTATACAAATAGTTAACAAATGTGCTCTATTAAATTTGATTTAAGAGAGGCATGCGGTGCTCGATTGCGAATTGTCGTCCTTGTAGCTAAATATGTATCCAAGTCAAACGGACGCTCGATATAATACTCAGATGGCTCTTCACAATCATTTTGAAGTACTCGAAGTAGCTTCAATTCGAGATCTTTCTTCATTGAATTCCGTTGGATCAATATGGCAAAGATACGTCTCTCGTTCATCTTCAAGTATCATGTATGATTTAATCTATCTAGCACAAACAAGTGAAAATGGTTGACATCAAGGGCATTTATTCTATGATTTTTGTGTGTGCACATTTTCTGTTTTAATTTTACAATTGATTTCATTTGATCAGTTGCTAATTTTTGTGGGTTTCTCTGTATGTGAGAGCATCATTTCCCCTGATCTGTTAAAAAGATCATCTTTACCTTTTTGATCCAGCAATCTTTTCTAAATAAATTTGTCCATGGCCACGATCTCAAAATTAAAAATCATCTTAAAGAAAGAAAACATGTATTGAATAATGTTTGTCAGTTTTTTTTTTCTCAATTGGAGGGTATTACAATTTGAGGCTCATAGACCACATAGCATCTAGCCTATATTATAATGTCAATGACCCTATCTAACAATTAGGTAGCATATCATCTTGCACTTCAAGCACGGACCACCTTGGGTACCTCTACCAATACACGCTACTCCACGCCGCAATCATCACATCTCTGGAGCACGGGACGATCAACACATCCACGCCGATGCGGGAGTAAACCACCACGTCCACACCTAGATGGGACAAATAACCACCTTCCACACAACATTATGGGAAGAATTAACAACATTCCACATAACAATATGAGAATATGGGAAGAAATATGTCATGCATGAGTGGGGATTTGAATCCAAGACCTAGGGATTCCAAGACAAGGGTCTCAACCACTTGACCACAATCATGTTGGCAAAATGAGTAAAAGTTGATGCAACCAAATTTTGTGGTTTTTCAAATGGGTCTCAATGTCTCATTATAATAAGGAGGCTCGTTCGAATATAACTCATTGTTTACAATAGCTCGGCGTGTAGTAAAGATAGTTTTATCATAGACGCTGACATCTTCTCTTTAATTCAATGTATAGGTTCCGTGCTGGAAACATTGTCGGTTCTAAATCTGTATCCTATTGTTAAGTCTAAACCTGAATCATAGAATTAATACTGCATTAGTTGTGCCGACCATGATACTTTGAAGGGGAGTAATTTGCAAGAAACATTAATCATAGAAATAATATTTCGCTGATGATAAACTAACTATAGCAAAGAATAACTTGAGCCAATATACTTCATAATTGATAGAATTTGATACTTGCGCTTGTTTCTTTACTTACGCTTTTTGTTACAAAGAAATTCACAAACCCCAAATCTTATTTTTTTACTTTTAGTTTCAGAAAAGAACAATTTTCGTATTTCTCTATAGGATCGACTTCTTACTTAATCGCTATACAGTTATACTAGTGAAAAAAATATATTAATTTGACGAGTACAATCACACACAGTTATCTATTAAATTGACAAGTCAATAGAAAGATGGTTAAGTTGTCTTTGTAACAAAGTGGTTGGGACTTGAAGTTGAAGAATGACGACAGACTCTATTCTTCGCTACAAGTAGACAAGCCCCACAAACCAATCCTTTTAGCATCAAAGATGTATGCATATTTTAGCATTACACGAGTCCATGAATCCTAAAAATATCAACAAAGTTACATGAACATTGAAGAAATCCTCACTAAGATGATGTTTGGTTTTTGTTTCCACTTCCCACAGAGATAAGTTATCTCGACATGTGACTTAACTTTTGTGCTGATTCTAATCTGAATCGTCATTAACCTCACCATCATCTGACAATTCATCGAAAGTTCTCATGTCTAACTGGTACCTAAGGATGCCGCCTATCCCGCCAAATCCCCTGCAGAACTGTGAACCCTCTTGAGATTTATTTGTTACAAATTCAAGAGTGCAGCCAAACTTTTTGTATTCACTAGCAAACCATTCTAGTAGGGAGGTCTTGTCCAGGACCTCCAACTCTGCTGCGGTGGCTGGATCGCGAAAGTTGCTCTGATCGGCCTCTTGCTCTTTGCTTAAGTGCTTGATGACAGTCTCATTGGTAGAACTGTTTTTCAGCACGTATCTGTTGATGTCTAGATTTTCCCATACGATAAGAGTCTCTACAGCACCCATTTCAAGAGCCTTCAATGTATCTTCTACGCCAAAAACGTATTTTCCAGTATCCTGACTTATTTCCTCAAAGTACTTTCCAATCAAGCGCTTTTCTTGTATGAACTTCACATTTGCTAAAATCTCCGCAGAGAGCTCAATAGCCTGGTTAAACCCATTCTCCCCACCATAAGAAACGTCAACAACATTCAGTATCTTGGCCTGTAGGCGTGGATCAAACATGTCGGACTGGCTTAATTCTGTCTTGAAGTCTGCTGAACCAGCAAGGATTAAGCCAGCCACATTAGGCTGACTTGTAGCAGGATTGATGAAGAACTGTGTAGCCAGCTCAGCAGTTTTCCTCACATAGTTGTGCCTTTTTTCCATGCGAAGACGAGCAAACCGAAGGGCTGACTGACCTCCTCTTCCATGCTTCTTAGGCAGGTCAACGGTAAATTTATGGAGCACCTCTCGGGTATTCCCACTGAGTGTCCCAAAAAGAGTCCCATTTCCATCCATGACTATAAACCCAAATTTGTCATCAGACTCTAACAATTCGTTCAGAGCCTCGGTGTGGAACTTGTTGTCACACAGATAAAGAGATGCATTTATAGGTTTAAAAGGTTCAAAATCAATGGTAACCTTTTTCTCCTTCCCGTCATCAGTAACAATGGTGCCTGTATAGAGCACAAGTCCATTAGGCGGGACCTTACTGTACAGCTTCAGCCTCTGCTGTGCAGAAGTTATGGCACCTAAGACTGACTGACGATTGACTCTACTTTTGATGTTTGAGGCAGTCCCATATTCATCTCCAAGCATCTTAGTAACCCGGGATATCTGATCACGAGGGGGCATGATAAGAGAAATCATGCTAGTTCCATTACCTCTAGCAGATTCCAATCCTTTGATCAATTTTTTTATTTTCCATATCTCAATGTTCTTATCCGTTTCTTGACTTTCAGCCATTGCTAGGGATGACACAGACAATCAAGCAGCACTATCAGGCTGCAAACAGTGATAAAATAAAAGACAACGATCCATGATCAGATAATGTTAACAGATAAGATGAACACATAATAAAACACCTTGATGACCCGATGGTTTGGCAAATGACTACTGAATATCATATTAAAAATTAATCTTGATTCAAAAGATTCATGTTGGAAAACATCTATGCAAACACTAACTCATGCTAGCATAATTCCAGAGACGTATTTAAATTATATATATAATATAACTCATATCAGTTAAAAGCGCATCCCAAAATCGAGCTTTAAAGCCAATACATGGAAGCACAACTCTGAAACACAAAAGAACAGAAAGCAATAAAGATGTGTATATGGAGTCATTAATAAATGAGTAAGCATTATAGACCCTAGCTCGGAAAAAAAAGGTATGCGAAAGAACCACGTCTCATTATTGCCCATGCTTATGCACAGCGTTTGAGGATAATCATTTCCTAACAGTCAAAACTCCAAAAAAACAAGCTTCAGCGCACAATGCACTCTTGATATAGGGAATTTACTGGTAACATACTAAAACTCGAAGGTCGCATCTGAAGGTAGTTACAAACAAATAGGTCTACTGATTGCATTATGTCAACCAGAAATCACATGCCCACCAAAATCTGATTCTGATCTGAGTAAAAATGATCGATACGACTATGGCATCTGAATGAATCGATGAAATTGACCAAATGCCTAAATCTTATCCAAAGACCGAATTACATATGCTTTCCAGGGGCACCAAAATGAAATGAAATCTCCTGCCCAACCCTTTCAATTTTACTAGAATCACTACAAAATTTTAACTACTAGAAATAACGAAAAAAACTCGAACTTTAGGTGAAAAATGATAGTTGATACTACACAACACACCTCTTTGCAACAAACATAGAACAGATGAAGAAAAGTACATCATAAAATGTGCTCGGACTTTCAACAATGTGAGCTTCTTCATCCAATATTCATATATCTTTACGAATACACACAGTAAAATTATGATTACACACAAAAAACAGTTGATGCATATGAAAGTAAAATATGTAAAAGTTGTTTCCGTTTGATGATAGAAATCCAACTATTAGGAATAAATATAAATCCCAACAAATAAAGATGATAAATAGTAACATGGTACTGTAGTTGCAAATTCAGTACGACGTAATCAATCAACGATGGCAAACCTCCGATCTGCTAAAAATTTCAGCCGCGAGAGAGAAATATGATATACCTAACGGTTCTTACTCCGGCAGCCGATTCGGAGCAGGTCGCTGTTTCGCTAGGGTCTTTTTTCCGTTTCCTGAAGCTTCTACGGATGTTCGCTTAGTGAGTTTTATGCTTGATTCATCTTATCGTCGCATCTTTTTCATCACTTAAATAATGTAGTTTATATATATTGAAAGAAAAAAATTCGGAAAATAAATGCTAAAAGTGAAAAACAGAGTAAGTTTTTATAATAAATTTCATAGTGAACTTTTTATTACGATATTACATTAGTATTATGTTTTTTTGTACGCATGTAATGTGACAAATAAAATTTTAAGGTATAAAATACAATTTGTAGCCCAAGACTTTTCACAAAGACTAGACATGATATAACTTTACCAATGGTACTCATGAATTTCACTGAATGATTTATAAAATAATGTACAATGATTTTATATAGGTTTGGCTAATATAAGAATAAACATCCAACTATGACGTAAATCTAATGTGTCCGAATCTTGAAATACATACATAAACGCAAATAAGATAATGATAAAATTCTCACGTGTCTGAATCTTGAATTATTACCGTAGAATTCAATTTCCTTAACATCCTGTGTTCGAATCTATTCTAATTTCATTAAATACATTTTAAGCTAGTCTTTCATTTTTGTTTAACATTACTTGTCTGAATCTTTGCTAATCCGATTTAAGAAAAATTAACTTCATAAAATACTAGTTTTGTCCTTGATGGGCTCAACACTAGCCTAGGTACATCTATCTAGATTCATTATCTCCGAGTTAAAGTACGTATGCAATGAGAGCTATCCTAGGTTTACAAACGTTCTTCCCTAACATGCATGGCACAAGCATAAGTTAAATATAATTATTTCATCCAAAATCATTCATAAAATGTATGTAAAATTCATTCAATAATCCATGAGTATCAAAGGATCCATTAAACCATTATCATCAAAAGCACTAACTCTTGGTGAGTGAAAAATAATATATCATAAAATGGAATGAAAGTAAAAAAATAGATAAAGTTTAGAAATGCTCGGTTTTATTGTCGGGTCTTCAAGATGTAGTTGCTCCTTTATTCTTCATTTAGTCGCTATCAAGTTGGAGTGCTTGAGTTGGAATGGTCGAGCAGCGCCCCTTGAGGGGAAGCTCTCATTTTATTCTGCTTTATGGCAAGTGGGAGTGTGTTCTTCTCCCTCAAAAGTGGCTCCCTGTTTATAGAGTTCCACAAAACTCTTCATTTCCATCATTTTGAAGGAATATAAATTCTTCCAAGTAATCCCCTTCATAATGTCATCCATAAACTCTCAATCATAATTACTTCATACCTCTTGATTTCTTCACATAAATACTCCTGATCGGTGTCATTTATGTCTATTATTTACACACATAAATGCTTATATTCTCCACATTTACGATATAAAATTGATCGTATTCTACACTCATATTGTTATTTCAGATATAAAATATACTTTCTGATGAATATAAAAGCTTGAAGCAAAACATAGCAAAAGTAAGGTTTAATCGAGCAAATCAGAAGTTTTTGGTCGAGTTGTGCTCGATCAACAGAACAGTCAACGCATAATTTGAAGGTCAAACTCGGTCGAGTTGAATCTTACTCGACCGAGTGGAGCTAACAAAGAGGGACAACACGACCGAATGGGATGTCACTCGGTCGAATGGACACATCCAGAAGGCATCAACTCGGCCAAGTGAGGAGTGACTCGAACAAATGACTTTACATCCAAGAAACGAAAGGTACCAACTCGGCCGAGCGAGATTAATGGATGCGAGCAGAGGGTAATAGCTCGTTCGAGCAGAAATCTTGCTCGACCGAATGGATGATTGTACTCGATCAGTTTTACTCGACCGAAAATCAGCTCGAACAATTAAAGAAACCAATTTACTCGGCTTTCAAGGAACTTTATAATGGAATATTTATTCAAAAGAAGTGAAGAGACATGAACATAATTGTGGGAATTTCATGAGATATCATTATGAAGAATTAATTGGAAAAAAATTAAAAAGATGACATTAGGAGCACATTATGGTCCACCATTATGCAAAAAAGTGAAAGGTTTCTTGGAACTCTATAAAAACGGAGCAAATTTTTCAGAGAAGATAGGATAAAAAGAGAGGAGCTGCTCGACCACGAAGAAACAAAGAATAAACAGGTGACCACTTTGAAGACCCGACAACACATTGAGCATTTGTAAACTTTCTTTTTTTACTTTCATTTTAGTTTAAACATGTAATTTATTCTAACCTCATGACGAGATTTAACGAATCATTAGTACTCATGAGTGTTTGAATATGTTTACATATATTTTAATGAATAATTTTGAGTTGGATACATTTATTTTAGCTTATGCTTATGCCACACCTATTAGGTGTTCGGAAGAATGTCTAATAGAATTGCTTGAGTAGTTTATTCTAGGGAAGAACGATTGTGAACCTAGTGTATTTATCATTGCTTAAGTAATATAAATTGAGGATGAATATAAAGAAGAACCTAGTCTAGAGATGGACCAAAAGGAAAACCTAGCTAGTTAAGAAGCTAAAATATATCATTAATCTAATTATAGTAGGGATGAACCGAAAGAAGAACCTAAGGGATGTGAGTTCTACGGTATAAGTCAACAGACCGAAAGGGGAGAAGTGCATCGTCAATTAATTTGTTTCTACGTATATAATTCAATTGATCGAAAGAGTGAGAGTTATATCGTTTTAACATGCTTAGTCCTACACTAAAACAACTCGACTTTTTTCTACATTATTTTATATTATATTCAACATAATCCATGAGTATTATTGGTGAAGTTAGATTTTAGTCATCTAATTTATATACTAACATTTATTCTTTTATCCTTATCCAATCTGAAACCCCATTTCCTTAGAACTGTCTCGAGTAAATAGTTAGCATAACTTTATCTTCACTGTTCCCTCGGATTCGAAACAAGGTCACCCTTATTTTTATAAATTTCTTTTGACATATTTCGTGACACAACTATAAACTGCATGTCAAAATGGCGTCATTGCCGGGGAATGATTTTTAGACTAAGTTTGTTTACTATTTATTCACTATATAGTTCTTTTCTCTTTTATAATTTTTTTAAATAATTTAAAAAAAATTATCATTCGGTCGAGTCATTCCATCACTCGACTGAATCACCCTCCGCTGGTCACCAAGCTCGGCCGAAGTCACTCGTTTGAATTTTCCAACTTCTCTGAAATTGAACTTTGTGCGCATAATTTTGTTCATATTTTTATAATGATTATTATTTATTTGAACACAAACCTATCTAACTTGCTGCTTATTGTTCGCAAAAATTTATATATTTTATGCAGAAGATAAGTTGGAGGTGCATCAAGCTCAAATAAATTGCCGATACTAGAGAAGTTCCTCAACACCCTCTCTTTATTATTCATTTTGATTGCTTCAAGCCTGAGCAAATTTTTAAGTGTGAGGTAAGGGTAGTATGCATGAAATTTTCATACTAATATCTTCTTATTTGCATACTAGGATTATTCGTTGTATGGAAAAAATTGTGTTCATTCTACATGATTTATTGATAACATGTTGAAATATTTACTGAGCATGCCTACAATTAATCAAACACATATATTAAATTTTGTACGTTGTGAAATTCATGGATTGAAAGTTTTGAATTAAACGATTTTCATAATAGAAAATTTATTTCAAATGAATTGATACTTTGGCTAGCTTAGCTTGGTCCAATTTCAAAACTTTATTCCATCTTTGAAAAGTGAAGTTCGGCTAGAAGTTACATAAAGAAAATTGTGAAAATATCATATTTCATATCTCATAGAATTTCCTGATTGCATTTAGACGATTCAACATAGTTGATAGTACATTTATATGACACTCAAGTGTTTGTTAGACATTTTGACAAGGCTCAAGTGTGAGGTGCAAAGAAAAAAGTGTTTTGAAAAAGAAAAAATCTTTTATAGTGTTGAACAATTGCCGAGGGTTAGGAAAGAAGGCATATAAAAAATTTAGCTTGAACATATATATTATTTCGCCATTGAAAGTAACTGTGTCAACTTGAATTTTTTTTTTAAAAAATCGTGTCCGCCACTTAAGTTCTCGCCTTGATGCCTCGTTTATTTTGTAACTCGAATGAAACTTTTCATAACATATAAAAAATGAAGCGTGTCAACTCGAATGAATCGAAATGAGAACCTTGCTTATACGAGGATAAAGACAAGCTTTAAGCGGATTCAATGAAATTAGCAAATATACCAAAAGAGTGATGCTAAAGGATTTGAGTTCTACGATAACAAGTCAACTGACCGAAAAGGTGAGAAGTGTATCGTAAATTAATTTGTTTCTATGTATATAATTCAACATACAGAAAGAGTGAGAGTTATATTGTTTTAACATGTTTAGTCCTACACTAAAACAACTCGACTTTATTCAATATTATTTTATATCATGTTCAACATATAATACATGAGTATTATTTGTGAATTTAGATGTTAGTCATCTAATTTATATAATAACATTTATTCTTTTATTCTTATCTAATTTGAAATTCCCTTTTCCATAGAATTATCTCGAGTAAATAGTTAACATAACTCTGTTTCCACCGTTCACTTGGGTTCAACACTAGGTCACCCTAGTTTCTATAAATTTCTTTTGACATATTTGCGACTCCACTATAAATTGCATGTCAACTCCATTAAAATGCTCCTTGATGGTCGAGTAAATTGTTCCCTTTAGTTGCTCGAGCTCATTTTTGGTCGAGTAAAACTGGTCGAGCAGTATTCAATTCGATCGAGTAGAAATTAAGTTCTACCGAGCTGCTCCTCTCTGAATGTTTGAATCGCCCAAGTCACTTTTCAGCTTGGCCGAGCTGACATCCTCTATTTATTTCAATTCGGCTGAGTCATTTTTCAGCTCGTCCGAACTGACCTTTTCTGTTTGTGCACACCGCTGGATGTAAATTTTGACCCTCTTAACTTCCGAATCGCTCCTTGTGGTCAACATAAAACACTACACCAAACTGCAAGTTTAGCGACCACATATTAGCGACCAGAATATAGTGGTCGCTAATTAGCGACCACTTGGACGCAGAAATATAAGTGGACGCTAAACCTTTACATTTGCGACCAAGTGGTCGTTAACGGTCATTCAGAAAAAATCTCAGCAACAATTAGCGACCACTTGGTCATTAAGGTTCGTGGGTTTTGGCGCCAACGGTTTCCTGGGAAATCATTAACGACCAAGTGGTTGGTAATGTCGCGCAAAATTATTCTCGGCAACCGTCGCTAATGTGTAAAATATTTTTGCGTGCAAAATAAATTAAATTATGCAAAAGGAAATTAAATGACTTAGCGACCAAAGTATTTTGTTTATACTTTATGCATTCTGTATATTTCTATGTATATTGATAATGTTTCCTTTCCTTTCCGATTTATTTTTTTTAGATTTCTCACTCATGAACAACTTTGGTCCGTAGGTTTCTTACCTTGAATTCGCAAACACTAAAAGTTCAACATATTGAGCATCATCAATTCACAGAGGCTTCGAAAGCAATGCTTTGTAACGATGTTTGAACGTTGGTGCGTAGGTTTTCTATGTCATTGTGTTGTTTGCACTTAGCTTCAAAATAGTCTTTCAACAGATTGTGGTGTATGCATTACAGTTGGAATTTGTAATGAAGCATTTACACATTGATCAGTTCTGCCACATTCCGTTGGGACGACGGGTTCACCACTAGCTATAAGTGCTTCTAGATATAATAGAATATCCAGAATAGTGAACCACACATATAGCGACGAAAAATAGAAATAAGCCTAAATTGGAATAAAGAAAAATAAGAATAGGAATAGACATAAACCGGAATAAGGAAAAATAAGAATAAAGTAAAACAAGAATAAGGCTAAATTGAAATAAGAAAAAATAAGAATAGGAATAAACATAAACCGAAATAAGGAAAATAGGAATTAGACAAAATTGAAATAAGATAAAATACGAATATGACAAAAATAAAAATGCTCATTTAAATTCGGTTCGCACGACACCAAAAATTGATCGATCAAGTCCCGCTCCTATTTGACCGATTGCGCATCCGGAATGACACATTGCCGCCGGGACGATGAGCGGTACACTAATATTAAATAAAAAGTAAATAAAAACAGCACCTTCCGTGCTACATTCAATCCAGTTCCCCTAAATTCTAAATTATGTTTATAACAGATTTTAAATATACTTTGTAATTTTGTAGGTTAAAGCAATAGTTGAAAGACTATTTTTATTACTTTCCTATAGTGTGAGTTGGTTAAATGATAACTGCTAACATTAAACGGGTGCTTAAATGAGTTGTTCTTATGGATGGTTTTGTGAAAATTTTGAATTAAAACTGATGTTTAAGTAGAAAAATATTAGTATGGGTAATTTTGCAAAAAACACCCCTTTGCATGATCAAGTTTTTTAATTTTTAATTACTAGTATAATTGACGGTGACGGAGTTTTTTCTTCCCTAACAAATAACAATGGGTGGTTCCGTGTTTGCAAAATACTTTATGCATGATTTTGTGCAAGAAAATCATTAATATGAACGATTTTGAGAAAAACACCCTAATATATGAATGTTTTGGGTAATCAACTCTTACTTTTAATTTATTAAATTTATTTACTAATCTTGAGGGATCAAAAAGGAGGCAATGCATTTCTTGCCTTACAAGAGTTTTATTAGAAATGTCAACCCGAATTATAATTAACTGAGTTAGACGAACATAGTAAACAATACTTTAGGAAATATGAAGTCTGCAATGAGTTTTCAAAGTCTTTATTTATAATTGGTGAACCAAATATAGGATACGTCTAATAAAGCGGGTCGCTAGATGTAGAGAGGTCAGAAGAAAAGACATCAGATTGAGGTAAGTATGAAGAAAAATCTCTAGATGGAGAGGTGTCAGAAAAAAAGACATTGGATTGAGATAGGTATGAAGTATAATCTCTAGAGTGAGAGAGGTCAGAAGAAAGAGCATCAGATTGAGATACGTATGAAGAAGAATCACTGGATTGAGAGAGTTTAGAAGAAACGACATCAGATTGAGATAAGTATGAAGAAGAATCTCTAGATGGAGAGAGGTTACATGAAAATGCATTGGATTGAGATAAGTATGAAGAAGAATCATTGGATGGAGAGAGTTCCGAAGAAAAGGCATCAGATTGAGATAATCATGAAGAAGAATGGCTGGTGATCGGTGTTGAAAATGACTATATTTTATACACCGAATTGCTTGTATTTGTACGAATTTTATATAAAATACAAGATATTTTGC
>JAWWMW010000001.1:665612-680677 GCA_035048345.1 Echeveria elegans | reverse complement strand
TTCTCCCTCAAAAGTGGCTCCCTGTTTATAGAGTTCCACAAAACTCTTCATTTCCATCATTTTGAAGGAATATAAATCCTTCCAAGTAATCCCCTTCACAATGTCATCCATAAACTCTCAATCATAATTACTTCATACCTCTTGATTTCTTCACATAAAATACTCCTGATCAGAGTCATATATGTCTATTATTTACACACATATATGCTTATATTCTCCACATTTACAATATAAAATTGATCGTATTCTACACTCATATTACTATTTCAGGTATAAAATATACTTTTTGATGACTATAAAAGCTTGAAGACAAGCATAGCAAAAGTGAGGTTTAATCGAGAAAAATCGAAAGTTTTTGGTCGAGTTGTGCTCGATCAACAGAACAGTCAACGCATAATTTGAAGGTCACACTCGATCGAGTTGAATCTTACTCGACCGAGTGGAGCTAACAAAGAGGGACAACTCGACCGAATGGGATGCCACTCGGTCGAATGGACACATACAGAAGGCATCAACTCGGCCAAGTGAGGAGTGACTCGAACAAATGACTTTACATCAAAGAAACGAAAGGTACCGACTCGGCCGAGCAAGATTAATGGATGCGAGTAGAGGGTAGTAGCTCGTTCGAGCAGAAATCTTGCTCGACCGAATGGATTATTGTACTCGACCAGTTTTACTCGACCGAAAATCAGCTCGAGCAATTAAAGAAACCAATTTACTCGGCTATCAAGGAACTTTATAATGGAATATTCATTCAAAAGAAGTGAAGAGGCATGAACATAATTGTGGGAATTTCATGAGATATCATTATGCATAATTAATTGGAAGAAATTAAAAAGATGACATTAGGAGCACATTATGATCCTCCATTATGCAAAAAAGTGAAAGGTTTCTTGGAACTCTATAAAAACGGACAAGATTTTTCAGAGAAGATAGGATAAAAACAGAGGAGCTGCTCGACCACGAAGAAACAAAGAATAAAGAGGCGACCACTTTGAAGACCCGACAACACACTGAGCATTTGTAAACTTTCTATTTTACTTTCATTTTAGTTTAAACATATAATTTATTCTAACCTCATGATGAGATTTAATGAATTATTAGTCTCATGAGTGTTTGAATATGTTACATATATTTTTATGAATAATTTTGAGTTGGATACATGAATTTTAGCTTATGCTTATGCCACACGTATTAGGTGTTCGGAAGAATGTCTAATATAATTGCTTGAGTAGTTTATTTTAGGGAAGAACGATTGTGAACCTAGTGTATCTCTCATTGCTTAAGTAATATAAATTGAGGATGGATCGAAAGAAGAACCTAGTCTAGGGATGGACCAAAACGAAAACATAGCGTGTTAAGAAGCTAAAATATATCATTAATCTAATTATAGTAGGGATGAACCGAAAGAAGAACCTAGCTTATATGATGATAAAGACAAGCTTTAAACGGATTCAATGAAATTTGCAAAAGGGCTGAAAGGGTGATACTAAGGGATGTGAGTTCTACGATACAAGTCAACAGACCGAAAGGGTGAGAAGTGCATCGTCAATTAATTTGTTTCTACGAATATAATTCAACTGATCGAAAGGGTGAGAGTTATATCATTTTAACATGCTTAGTCCTACACTAAAACCATTAACACTAGTGGATTTTTTGCGTCCACATTTGCTTTCCTTCTCCTCGTTCTTTGTTTTCCCATCTTTCCTCTTTGCCTCAATCACCTCTGTTTTATTTCTTCCAGAACTACTAGAGTTTGACATCTCCTTTTCGCCCCGATACTTTAACTCGTCATTCATTTTCCTTTCCTTTTGTATAGCTTTTTTTGCAGCGCTTTTGGACAAATATTCTAGTGTTTTTTTTTGTCAATACTCAGCGCCTTCTCTTTCCCCACAACCACCGGAGGCTTTTCACTCACCTATTGGGTCTTGGAAACTACATTTAAATGAGCTACTTCACTGTCAACCGAAGCAACTCCCACCATTGTAACCCTTTTCTCCCCCTTCATTAACTTCTTGCACATTTAGCCATTTGTTTCATCTTCAAATTCCATGATATCCTCAATATTGTCCCTTTTTTCAGCCATTTGTTTTTGTTGGGTTTCATGCTCCTTGAGCTATGTAGTCAACTCATGAAGGCTCTATTCCGGGCAATTTTTCTTTATGTGGGCGAAGTTGCAGCAGTTTATATATCTAGGGCGCCTCCACTCATACATTACATTCTGGACATAACAGTTTCCATAAGGATCCTCGTACTTAATCTCGTCAATCATTTCCTGATTATCATATATTTCAACACAAATTCTAGCAAACATATAACTAGATCCCTCAATTGTAGCCCCATCTGTGCATATGGGCTTACCGGTCCTAGAATATAGTTGGCCAAGAATAGTGAGGTCTGTCAAGTGAGCTTTAATTTCAGGTAGCCTTACCCACATTGGAAGAGCTTCAACACTTCCACATTTGTACTCCTCTTCTTCTTTTCATTCTTTCACAATGAAGGGTCTGTTATCAAATGTCCAAGGACCTCCCAGCACAACTTCTAACTTCTTCTCCTCCGTCACAAAATTGAGCAGAAAAATTCCATCATTCAGTGTTGAGACCTTCACAACCTTCTCATCTCCCTATTTATTCTAAACAAACCCTCTCATTCTCCCCCAAAATTGGTTTCAATCCAAAAACGAAACGCACCAATGCATTTTTAAATTTACATGTCACTGAGTTCCACACATCCAAGGAAATCTTCACTCGATCTCCCTGCTCCAGCGAAAAGAATGAGACTGTGCAATTGGGGCTTTTGCAGGGTTAAGGTCCACAGTTGCCCCATAACTTCTTATTGATGAAGATGTGTGCTAAATGAAGAGAACCACGTGAGAGAACACACCCAAGATTTTGCAGCAATTCTACATGAAAGCTAAGCTCAAAGGTCACACACACATGATCATCCACCTACAAGAATTTATGAAAAGTTTAATTATCGACATTCATCTTTGTGAACCACCATCGAAAGATCATTTGGTGTTTTAAAAAAGGTGGAAGATTCTTAAAAGTATGCCTTCAAACAGAAGATGTACGCCAATACTTGCGACTTTTGCGCTCCACAACTTAATTAGGATGCATCAACTACAAATCCATATCCTGACACATGAACTGGTAAATGAATTTGATGACCATCGAAAAGCACGAATGAATCAGTTATGAAATACAATAGCATTTCAAATTGAGAAAAAGAATCTCGATAATGAAGATATTATGGACATGAACACTAATGAATGACTCATATGATATTATATTTTGATTATGTATATCAAATATTTAAATATTTTTATTTCTATTCTTATGTTATTAGTAGTTTTTTGATTGAACTGAACTGATCTGAACTCAAATTAAAGTCAAAAGAATAGAGCCTTATTGATGCACAAGATGGATCTATTAAGAAGAGTGCCACTTGGTCCCAAGTAATGCCATGGACCCAATTAGTATCAGATCAAGACAATAGTTCTTTTAGCATCTCTCATATTTTACCGAGTAGCAGCAAAAACAAAGTACCAGCAAAACCCCGCCTCGTGGTCATGGATGGCACTATCCGTCATTCATCAAAAGCAGGGAAAGTTGAGACCACTTCAGTATCTGATGTTCATTTGACGAAAACAGCGGCTGATTTCCATGAGCAGAAGAATCACAGTAAATCAGCCCCCAGATAGGAAAACCAGACCGTTTGGAGCCATTAAAAGTGAAGATGAGAAACCTACAACACGAGTAGATTCTGCACCCACACCTTTTCTGAGAGCTGATAGTTATGTCCGATCTGGCATCTGCATCCTCATTGAAAGAATCGGCAAAGTTAAAAGATACCTTAAGCAAGTCAGGGACGAAGAAAAGGAAGACTCCTGAAGAATAGTGGCACCTAAGCCATTCGCGTACTTTGTGGACATTGAAACTAAGGTAGTTCCACAAACTCCTGTCTGCATATTTAGAAGTTACCAACAAATTTGATTTGCCTGTAATACTACAGATTTAGGTAGAAGAACTAGCAGCATGACCACTGTTTACTTTTGGCTTAAAGCATTCTACTTCGCAGATGGAAAGATGGCAGATGCTAATCTCAGCTTGAGTGAAGTCTGTGATGCTTAACTTAAAAGTTAACAGCTAACTGTTTATCAAGGTAAATTCTTATAGTCTGGGAAAGGCAAATATGGACAGCATGAATCAGAATGAGGCAATTAAATAGACAATTCAAATCACTCTTTCCATTTTCCAAGTTAAAAATGTCAGCCCAACAACAGCGGAATATATACTACCAATATTTTCACAAAATATAACTGCAAGTCACATACCTCTCTTGCTCCCCCATAAAAGGATGTCTCTCTTGACCCACACTAGATGCTGACTGTTCAGCAAGTGCAAGATCAATGAAGCTTCAGCAAGTTAAATAATATGCTCGTCAAAATAAAATCCCAAAAAGGTGCATACTCTTCAGGTATGGAGGATGGTGGACTTGAAGGCGCGTAGGTAGACTCACGCTCTGAAGCTTAGCTGCTGAACTTTTTGGAACTCTTGCAGAGCAGTTTGAAAATCTCTTGCAAGTTTAGCATCCTCAGTCTTCTTAATTGGATAAAATATCCATCCCAAAAATCATTATAGCAGTAGGAAAAGCTTCAACTGACACGATAATCATCATAGAAGTCCAAAACACACATTCAAAGTCACAGTACTAAGCTGTTCCCTCATATTCAATAATCCTCCTAAGTGCAAATCAAAACTCGTCAAATACTACTATAGCAGCTCAGTTCTCGAGAATGATATCCTCAGTTGCAACTTACAATACAGATCATGTCGTCATGTAAGCAAACTACAGAAATTCTTTTAGATCAGTTAAATCATAATTCACACTGGCCGATAAACACAAATGCATAGTCCAGAATTCAGTAAAAGATAAACGCCGGAAATATATGAATGAATGGGAAAAAAAGGAAAGGAAATCTATTAATGTAGGATTGGTACAGAGCATTGACATCAGACTCGCTAACAGCTTTCAGCTTCGCGTAAGTCTCCTTCACCAGCTGCAGCACTCTCTGCCTCGAATTATGCCTGAAACAACGAAAAACACACAAATCAACACAATCAGTAAGCATCCAAGCAACACAGTCAAGCTAGTAAGCCTGAAAAAGTCTAAATACTAATACGTACAGCTTTTGCCGCAGATCAGGCTTGTCCTTAGAGTATATGTACCCATGAGGTGCTAGAGCACCTCCTCCTCTAGCACTTCACCTCTAATTTTGTGCTAGAGGAGAGGTGCTCTAGCACCTCATGGGTGCATATGCTCTTAACGAGTGAGGAACTCGGCGTCGCCGTTCTACCGAATTTCGATGCCGATCGTCGACTAGCACCATCCTGAAGATCCTGGAAACTCATTCTGTAACGAAAATTCAAATCCTTAAAAAATTAGAAACAGCTGCCGCTGCCGCCGTCGTCATTGCTGGTACTGCGTGATGGATACGTGGAGGAATCGACGCCAATTGTGGTCTCCTCACTCGTTATGGAAGCTTCATGACGTCTGCAATCACCAGTCAACCGATAGTCTTCCATTGATGACGTCATTTATTCGGTTTTTTTTTTTGATAGACGCATATTTGGATTTTGGAATTTAAAACATCCAACCTTTTAAGATACAATTAAATGGATTTGATAAAATTTTCATTTAAATAAAATGGTAATTTTTTTATACAGATTGAATTCAATATATATATATATATATAATTGCGTATTTTTTTCATGGAATACAAATTTTATGCAATTTTTTTGACGAGTAAATGCTTAAAGACCATGCTGATGAGAGAAGTCCAGTATCAGCACAGCTAGCTAGCTAGACCGAGACGCCCATAAAATCCAAGCGAAGAACGTCCACAGTGTGAGTGTTACAAGTCGATTTGGGGACAAAGATGCAGTAGCAGAGCTTGAATCTGAACTCCTCGAGTTACGTGCGTCTGAAAAATATGGAAACCAGTATTTAGAAATAGGAATTACAACCTTGAGAAATAGTCATTGATTTTGATCTGATTTAGGAACTTACTCTTGAGACAGGCTAATGGATTGACATGTTGGCCGCATTTACCAGGTAACTCAGATGCTCTGTCGATGTTTATACCATCTTGTCGGGCTTGGTTAGTGACTCTAGTGCTGATCAAGGCGCAGAGGCATTCGGGGCTGGACTTGATCACTGACTTGAGCGGGTTGCAACAGGATTTTGGTGGGTTATTGTGGCTGCTGTTTAGATAGTTTAGACATGGGACTAGCTTGGTCAGACACGTCGTTGGGTCCAGTTGACGCGGCTGTTGCTGCTGCTCAGCCATTCCAAATGCGACCACCAATGCCATTGTGATTGTCAGAACGACAAAAGCTGACAATCTCATAGCCATTCTTCTGAGATTAGTTAGGTTTTCTTTTGGGAGATGAGGGTGGTGGACTGGATGATGAGAGGTTTGAAGGTGTTTAGAAGGTATATTTATATACAGTTTTTGAGGATAGGGCCTTAAGGGTTGGTGATCTGATTAGTGGCTTACTGGTTGACTATGAGGTTCTTAGCTTATATAAAACAAAAAAGGTGAAGTTATCTTTCTGAGAACTAACTGTTTGATAGGAAGTAGCTTGACTCTCTAATGGCTGTTGAACAAGTTGAGCTACTTTAAGGAGATGAAAACAAGGCGCCAAATGTCCCTAAACCTCAACCCCTGCTACAAGTTTCATAACTGAAAAACTAACTTCTGTTTGAGAAACCCTTGACATTGATATAAATATCCTTTTCATGCCCAAAATAATGCCATGGATCATTTACCTTCATGCTTAAAGAACTAACTGCTACATAATGATCCTACGGAAAATCCAGGATTTTCGAGGATCTGGCATAAAGCTATTGAATATCCTAGGCGGGTAAATAAGAACCAGGCGACTAGACATAGTAGATCATACCAACTTGGATTAAGCTGATGTGGGGTATGTTGAGCGCTACAGCAGGGCCTCTGCAGTTCTTTCGTAGAAATGAGTACCCGATATTGATTGCTATTTTCTTTAGGTGGGAGGAGGATTGTCTAGCTTTGACATAAGAGTGACCCATTATGTAAGCAACTCCTGACTCCTTGGCCTGTATCAAGTCGAGCAGTTCTTCTTTAACATCTGGATCGATTTCAGGGCTTTGAGGAAGTTGGAATCTGACTCGTCGCCTTCTCGATTGAGCAGTGTCATCTACAAATGCAGACTGCACACTCTGCATGCTAAGAGATCCTGTATCTTGAATGTGACTGTTGACTGTGAAATCCTCAACTTCTTCAACCATTAAACTGGAGCTAGATTCTATTTTTCTGGAGCTACTCAAGACTGCCATTCTGCCATCAACGGTGGAGGATTCGGAACAAGACAACCGTGGCTCGGAAGCCTCCATCTGAATAAACTCTGCAATGTTTTGCATTAGCTGTTCTTCAAAATTTTCATCATCATGTCGGATGTCCTTGTACCCGTACCTTACTATACATCTATACATACGGTATGGTCTCGGGCAAACACGTCCAATGAGGAATCGCTCCTCAGGTGAAACGTATGGAACTGGAACAGATTTTACACAGATGAAGACCAAAACGTTGTGGAAAGCAGGCAGATTTGTAACAAAATGAGAAAAGATTGCTGGTACTCCAGTGGGTAATTCTGAATAGATGAGACCGATTCCAGGAACACGGACAACACCAAGACTTGGTCCCAAGCCAAGAAGCCACTTCAGTGGAACTCTGTTGTGCACATCAAAATCGTATTTCTTGCAAGTACCATAATGCCAGACATACATGATGACCAAGAAGATACATGAGAGAACAAGGGGAACCCATCCTCCTTGAGGAACTTTCATGAGGGCCGCTGATAAGTAAACACATTCGATGGTACCAAAGACGAGGAGGACTGCCATAGCCATAAGAACACTTTTATGCCAAACAAATATTATTACAAGGGCCATCAAACCGGTTGTTATGAGCATCACTGTCATGCATACCAGTCCTGGGAGAACCAATCACCTTAAAGTAATTAGGCATCTTGAAATGAAAACATCTTACCCGGCGAATGATATCGAAATAGGAGAGAGTATTACCATAAGCGTTTCCAATCATAGTGGTGTCCTGGAATCCAATTGTTACAGCAAGGGTGAGAAGCATAAGGATCCAGTTGATTTCAGGAATGTAAATCTGCCCATACATTTTTTTTGACGTGTGAACAACTTTGACTCTCGGAAAACAACCAAGTGCGTTGCACTGCTTAACAATTGAGAATGTCGCAGTTATAACAGCTTGGCTTCCAACAATTGCAGCTAGGGTGGCAATTATGAAAACTGGCCAGAACACAGTACCTGTGGTGGAAAATGTAAATTCGAGTGAACAGTAAGTGGATTATACAGTTACACTTAAGAATATATAAGGGATGGAGACGAACTAACCTGGTATGGAATCATAGAAGCAATGAGGAACGGAGTCTAGATGTTTAGACAGGAAGGCTGCCTGGCCCATGTATTGTACAACCAAGCAAGGGTATACCATACATATAAATGCTAACTGAATAAAATATGGCCAAACGAAACACTTATCAGATGGCAGTAAGTGAATATGTTTGTTTAGATGTTGAAATTGTGATACGCAAGTTCGCATGTAAGAACACAGAATGTCAGATAATGAGCTCTTCAGCAAGATATCATGTCCGACACTCTATGTTTACATAAAACAATGCATGGAAAGTTACGATGATACCCTTATCGATGAGGCAGTGAAATGACCAAGATCGGCAGACATAGCTTCAGTGCCTGAAAATTCATTCAACCAAACAAGAGGTGGTACGATTTCATAAATGCATAGAGAATTGGTATGTATACCCATGAACGCAACAACCCAAGCTCATAAAATGTCATGAAATCAAGACAAAGTGAACGTGGCATACCAGTTATGGATAGAAGAATGCCGCCGAGAGAAATCCATCCATCTTTGCCAGTTTCACTAAAGAATTTGAGGATATAGTAAGGAGATATGGCTTTTACAATGCTTGGATTCCAGTGGATGGTGTTGTAAATCCCAATTAAGAACATTGATATCAACCAGATGATCACAATTGGTGCAAACATGAAAGCAACTTTCTGGGTGCCGTAATGCTGCAGAGCAAACAATCCCAACAGTATTATGCAAGCAATCACGAGGACCACCCCTACATATTACAAAAAAAGCCAAAGAATCATAAACAAGAAATAATTACTAATGATATGCAGAGGCCAGAAAAGAACAGGACTTTTACTGTCAGTTAGTTTCTTCTCTGTCACTTGAAGTCCAGATACTGCCGATAAAACTGTGATACACAAAGATCTCATAGTTATATCATGAAAACGACAACAGATCACTTAACGCCATTCTAAGTGATATAACCATGCAGCTAAGGTTACCAGAAATTGCCGGAGTGAGTATTCCATCGCCAATAACCATGCAAGTACCAAATAACACAAGAACAAGTAGAGCTGTTCGCGATTTTTTATGTTTCTCCAAGAATCGTTTCAGTGGAGAGGATGACGGAGCTGGTGCCTGCAATTGTGAAGGAATGTATTTGTATGCAGAGAGTTCCTCATCAGCTGCTTGTTGATTTGGAAGTAAACTAAATCTGGCATGCCTGCAAAGCAACGAATACAATGCAAAGGTGCCTCCTGCCATCCATTAAAAAAACATGTGTCAGCATTAAATTTTATTTCTACAGACTAAACAATCACGCTGAAATCAAAATCAACAGGAAAAAAAAAACAAAATATACAATCAAAGAAATGGCTGCAGCAATCATACCTTCACCATTGTCATCAGCACTTAACACTATAAAAATATACTTGAGCAGTGGAATCAACGTGAATGTCCAAAAAATCAACGAAAATGCTCCAAATATGGCGTCATCATTTCGGTGATTGTCTAGTTTCCCCAAAAATGTACTTTTGTACACATACAGAGGAGATGTGCTCAAATCTCCATACACCACGCCGAAACTCTGGTAAGCTAGTATCAACTTTCTCGATATATTTGCCCATGCAAACTGAAAAAAAAAAAAAGAACAAAAACACACACACATGGATACATTCAGTCACTAATTAATGTGATTATCAAATATCAACATGTACACGCCTCAGCACAACAACCAAATTACAGGCTCATATTTCCTAAATCAAACCCTAACATAACAAAATCGTTCATGAAAAAAAATCCAAACTCCACACAAAATCATTCAAGTTGCTCACAAAGAAAATCAAGATGAATTCATAAGATAAAAAAGGATGATAAGAATGGATGCGGAGACCGGAGAGGGGGATCGGGAATTGGGATAAGCCCCAGATTCGAGCTCCATGAGGGAAGAGGGGCGAGGGTGATATTGCGGGGATGAAAGAAACGTGTTCGTTAGCGCTCTCTGCTTTTGCAGTTCCGCTATTGGAATTTCCGGACGTACTTTGCCGGTTCAATTGAACGGTTCGGTTTAACTGATTTATGCAGGACATCTCATCACTGGGAGAACAATATTCTGAAAGTTCTGTTTGGTTGCGGAAAAAAAAAAAAAAAAATTAAAGAAAAATTTTGAGTGAATTTTCTTACAACTTTCTTCAAAGAAAAATGAGATCAAAATTTTCTTACAACTTTCTCATGAAAATATCATTTTTTTTTAATTTTTTCTTTCCTCTCATTCTTCCCCGCAACCAAACGAGGCCTAAAGAAACCAACAATGGAAAATATTCTTATGTGTCTCGTTTTTTTTAGTTGTTGTGGTGGTGGTGGATTTTGTGGAAACCGGAAAGCAATTGTGATATTTGATACTCATATATCTCACACAGATTCTTACAAACCGTGTTAATTGTAGCATACACCGAATTAACACGGTTAAGGAAAGAGAAACACGTCGATCTAAAGCCCCACCCTATCTCATCAGATGGAGCCCAAATTGGAATTTCATAAATTGCTTTATTTTATACAAATCTTTTACAAGCCAATAAGCCACCGTATCAAAATTACCATGCAATTTTAACGTCCAAATCAAGCTTTTTTTATAATGCAAGAATGAAAGTCGATGGGTGTTCATTTGGTAAAAATAAGTTCCAAGGTCCAAACTGCATCTAATCCAGTCCGGCCCGATTCCAAACCTCAAAATCAGACTCGGGCGTAGGTATATTCAAATTTAGCCGAGCCCGGCCCGTCTAAAGTGCCTGATAATACTTTCAAGTTTCAAGAGAATCCTTCTTCTCTCAGTTGTTTTAAGTATCAATTACCCCGCTCATGTGTTTAAATGCTATATCTATAAACATCATACACGACTTAAAAGATTCAGGAGGGACAGCTAATTATTTGTAATACATAAAGATATAATTTTCATCGTTCCATTTAAATAAATCAACAGATTTGATTCGACTTTATATAAATCGCATGTTAGATGCATCTAACGTTTAACGTGGTGTAAATCAGGCGTAACATGCTGCTACAACTTGTATTGATGAGTCGATATTTATCACTCGTCGATATCTTTATACTTACCATATTTTTGAGTTTTTAAAACCATTTCATCATTCCTATTCCATTCAGGTTCTAAACATTCGATCAATTCAATCGTAAAAAGAATGCAAGGACGAAGAAAACACAGTAAATGGATAAAAGTTGAAGAAAAAGCTTCAAACTAGATGTAGTTATCGCTGTTCTATTGTCCCTGTAGTCACGACCAGGGCAAATCAAAATGAAGAATATGCGACTTCTCCCTAAACACATTGGCGGCTGTTCTACTGTCCCTACTTTCTCCGGCAAGCCATTTTTCAATAATAAAAAAGGGATTGCTTGTTGGGAAAGCTCGGAGAAGAAAAGAAAGAGATCAAGACTCCATCTTTCTCACCGTAAAGATTATTTCATCTAGATAGGTTGGATTGTAAGGCCACTTTTGATACCATTTATGTAAACTTTGGATTATATATTTATGAAAGTGGTGTTCTTCTCCTCCATGGCTAGTGCATAGTTTTCTTATTTCGAGGTGTTGTGATCTTGAACATGTGATTAGCTCGATGGTTTAGGATTGTATGATGTAAGGTTTGGATTTGATTGCTTGTTCTATATGCTCTCCGCATGTGCTTGAACTCACATCTGAATTGCCTCCAAGAATCCAAAAACTATAAGTTGAAACTTTACTCCTTCAACTCCACTCGGACGAACACGAACAGAACCTTCCCTTCATTGCCACCGTAGAATGCACTCACTTAAGGAAAGCACACAAAGAAAGAAATAAGTGTAGGCCAACACAACAAAGACATGCATGAGGTTAACGTTGGAGTAGTGCGTTTCTCACACATGTGACAGAAATCTTCACATTCTTAACTTTAGTTAGAGTAAATTAGTTTTAAACACTCACTCTTTGTTCGCGAAATTTAGACAGTAACACCTCTTACTTAATTTTTTTTGATTTAAACACCTCTTAATCGTCATTTTTTTGGAAGTTGTCACCTCCAACCAAACGTCAACTTTAAAAAACCTTAAAAAATATCAAAAAAAACTTTACAAAAATCAAAACTTTGTAAAACCGATAAGCGAAATGCAACCCTTTAGACACACTTTTGATAAAAAATATTATGCATTAAGAATATTTTTCTATAAATTTAATTTTATATTTTAAATATTTACCAAAATGCAGCACAAACATTTATCAAGAATATAAACAAAATTTTCGATAGTTTATCATTGTGATTATGTTCGTCTCTGAATTTTTACAAATTTTTTAAATTTTGTTTGTTTTTTTTAAATATAAATATTTCACAAAGCTTGAATTTCTCATAGTATATATATAATCATAGCAAACAAATTTTAAAATATTTGTAAAAATTTAGCGACATACAAAATCAAAATGACAAACTATTGAACATTTTGTTTATATTTTTGTTAAAATCATGTGTTACATTTTTTAAATATCATATTAAATTTATACAAAAATAATTTTAATGCATAATCTTTTATCAATTTTTTTATTAAATGTTTGCATGCATTTTGCTTATGGATTTTACAAAGTTTTTTAAAAGTTTTTTTATATTTTTTAAGGTTTTTTTAAAGTTGGCATTTAGTTGGAGGTGACAACTTCCAAAAAAAATGACGAATAGGAGGTGTTTAAATTTAAATGTTTAAATAAGGAGTGTTAATGTCTAAATTTCTGAAATAAAGGATGTTTAAAATTAATTTACTCCTTTAGTTATTCACTTACTATCTATTATCAGTCAGTTGTATCAAATGATTATTCTATCGTTAAGTCACTTCGAACCATAGCAGTTCAGACTGATGTTAATTATAATTTAATTTTACTTGGTTGGATGAAAATTAGAGTTAATTGTATAAAACCATCACTATAATATATTTTGCGTATTTTTTTTATTTTTTTTGAAATTAAGGTGTTTTAAAAACCACCTTTGTTCATTTCGTTTTGACAATTTTGAAATTTTGCATTTTGAAATTTTTTTAATTTTTAAAAATAAAATATTTTTTAAAACTTTTTTCTTTTATTAAAAATGAAAATTTAGGTTTAATAGATTTTAAATTCTTTTAAAATTAGTATATATTCTTTCTTATATGGATACTTATTTTTTCTTTTTTAAAATTTTTAAAAAAATTAATGGATTTTTTTCATATTAACATTACACCAATTAGGCAATTCAGCGTCAAAATATTTGCGTCCACTCAATAAACGCTAAATATATCATACATATAGACGCAGACGTCGATTTGGACGTTAGCATCCATGCGGACGCTAATTTGCGGGTAAAATTTTGGCGAAAAATAATATTTTGCAATATTTTTTAATTAGAAATAACTCAGCATCCACGTGGATGCTAATGTCAAAACCATAAATCCTAAATATAAATATTAGCGTCCACTTGGCGCTATTTCCAAAACCCTAAACCCTAAATATATAACTCAGCGTCCACGTGGACGCTAATGTCAAAACCCTAAACTCTAAATGTAAATATTAGCATCCACATGGACGCTGAGTTATTCCAATCTTTAACATTAGCGTCCATTATGTGAACGCTAACATTTATATGTTATTTTAAAAAAACTGAAACAAAACTGATTGACCTGTTAATCCACCAACGATAGGCTTCCTCACAAGAAATTTACATAAAGAACACATTCAAATACTAACTTTCACGAAACAATTAAGCGTCGATCATTTTGTAGAACTTTCCAAATGATGATTTATCAATGCAGCTTCAAACAATTCTTTAATCAACAAATGACTGCTCGTTTTTGAACCTCTTAATTTTGAATATACAAATATACTAAAATACATGAGTTAATAAGTATTTATTAAATTGATTGATTCATACCTTTCAGAGTAGTAGTTTATAAGTGCCTCGTAAAGAAGAATGCATCCTGAACTGTGTTTCTCTACCTTTCGTGCTTCGAAAGCTTTTAGAAGACGCATCGTTGATCCGATGGAGGCAAAACATAATCTGTTGGAAAGCTGACTTGAAATTATACATTTCATATGTTGTGCTCAAAGACTGATTCAGATATTAAGAGAGTCAAAAACGAGAAAGAAGTCCGAAAATTAAATAAACTATTAGCGTCCACGTGGAGCTTAATCAATTCCTAATTTTTTTAAAACTAAACTACTAGCGTCCACATGGCCTCTAATTTTGGACCAAAAAGCGGTAACTTAATCATTTAGCGTCCACGTGGACGTTAATTTTTGACTAAAAGGAGGTAACTTAATCATTTAGCGCCCACGTGGATACTAATCTAGGATTTAATTTGGCGTCCACATAGATGCTAAATGTCGATATAAAACTGACACTTATCAATTTTCAGAAACTTTTCTCGCTCCCTCTTCCAAAATTCTTTTTATATAAATGGTCCATAAACGGTCCATTAAATGGTCCATGAACGGTCCATTAAATAGTCCATTAAAAACTCATTTACAATCAATTAACCATCTATTTACAATCTATTTACAATCCATTTAAATATCACTTTACTAAATGGTCCATAAATGGTCCATTAA
>JAWWMW010000001.1:653744-665512 GCA_035048345.1 Echeveria elegans | reverse complement strand
GTTTTTTCTAAATTTTGGGTGAATTTGTAATTTTTGGAGATTTTTTTTAAATTTTTTTTAAATTCTTTTGCCGGAATTCCACCAGAATCAAATGGTGTTAGTTTTTGACGATGCGAAACTTATAGGTGGTTAAATGAAAAAAAATCATATGTGTGACTTTGAAAATACTCTTAACATATGGATGATTATTCATAATTAACCCTTTTTATTTTACAGCAAATTAGTAGATGGTGTTTTTTTACGTTTATTGTTTAAAATTACACACGTTTTCCACGTTTGCAATTCTAATTTAGATGTTTTTATTTTTCAAGAAATTAGTAGATGGTGTTTTTTTTACGTTTATTGTTTTAAATTAGACACTTTTTTTTTTAAATTAGACACGTTGATGGTTGATAGATCACTACTAGTACTGTCAACTGAGCTGGGCTGGGCTGGGCTCGGTTCTTATCTGGGTTTGTGATACAACAAATCAACAAGTTCTGATACGGTGTCATTTAGATAGATTCAATTCAATTGTCATACAGAGGTAGAGGAAGAGGTAGAAGCCTATTGACTAGTGACATGAATATATATATATTTCTTATAACTCGAAAATACAATTATAAATGAAAAAAATTGATCATTTAATCATCATGTAATAAAAAACCATCCGCCAATGCTTTCTGCGAGATAAAAGATATTTTTTTATCTCACGATCGAAAGAGCCGTCGGAGGCTCCATACCTTTAGCCTCAGCCCATCTCGCCGCTACCGTCCTAAGCAAATTATCCGTCCGCCCTCCAAAGCCTCATAAAGATTCCATAATAAAGCACTAAAAAATAAGACCATTAGCAGAACAATCAGCCTCGTACTTTGAATCTTTCTTTCTTCCGCTCTCTTAGCTGCCGCCCCTGTTTCCAAAGCTATAACTTCCCCAACAAAAGGAGATACAATAGAGACATCAACACAGAGATCTCTACCGCCGTCCCAGGCAGGCACTAAGATATCTGCGGGTTTCTGCCCGCCTTCTAAAAGGCCCGCCACCTCAAGCCGAGGCCCCATGTTAGCTTCTCTCATAAAGGTGAACAAGGCATCTCTCACCGCGTTGTGTCTTCTAATCCTTCTTCCCCCTCCTGGACAATGAGAATCATGGTCACCGGCTGCGTCTGAAGTTTGCGACCCCCTGCAGGCTCTACATGCACGAGAAAAAGCGAATACATTCTGCCCGGTGCGGTATTTGAGAGCCAAGCGATACGCCGTCGGGTTCATACGAAGCCCAGAAAAAGACGTTGGTATCGCTGTGGTCCAAATACCACTCCCAGAGGTAGAGACAGCATTCACTAAAATCCCTACTCGAGCACCACCCTGAGCTTTGATCTCATTTTGGATCACCTGCGCTGCTAATCCAGAAAGCCATTGCTGTGGCTTAGCCTTCGACCAAAGCTCCTCCAAACCGACCGGCGAAGAAGGGCGAAACCTCAAGTTCCATTCCTCAAGCAAGACCCCACACTTCGAGGAAGAAAATGAACCTTTCGTGAGCAATTCCCATAAACCTTTCGCTTGCACCAATGAAGCCACTGCTGCTGAGAGAAAATGGAGAAGAATTGTTAAATTAAAGGGGTCTTGATAAAGATCGGATTTTAAATTTGACTGTGTTGTTCGTCACTTTTGATTTCCGCCGCTTCTCCATCGGGATGACGCGATAACTAATGTATATATATAACAAACCACTTTTAACTTCTGAAGGCGTACATATCATTGAACTCGTGTCCCTGAGCTTAACTCTCATGAAAATTAAAAAAAATCCCTAGTAGCACATGGTAAGCTTCTTGGCCTTATTGTCACTTGCTCCATATTCAAATTCACATACCAAATAAATAACTAACAACCTTTTATTCCGTTATCTATATATGACAGTTTCATTTCATATATGTGTCGTGGCATTTGACCTCATTTCAATTTATACTTTAAACAAAATTATCAAGATATTCTATAAATAAGTGAGAAAAAAATCAAAAATTTTCACTTACTCCATGTTTAGAGCCGAATTTCAAAAAGGAAACAAAAACTGCAAGATTGTTGTCACTTGCTTCAGGTTAATGCTACATATGGACAATGATCTCTTTTATTGGACGTCAAAATTTCCGCAACATGAGAATTCTTAATCTATAATTGTTCCTTGTTATGATATCTAATATCAAAATAAAGATTGCATGTCAAAGAGTTTAAATTAAGATATCATCAGGCTGCTGCTCCTATTACAGTTTTAATCTTCCACATAGATTGAATCACCTCATTGTTTTATTTCAATTTAAATGAAAATACTCTATAAATAATATAGAAGAATAGAAGAAGGTAGAGTTATAAATTAGAAGAGAAACATCTCATTCGGATGCATTATACATTACCAGTCATCAAAGGACACAACATATGAGCACACAAATTCCGTAACAACAACAAAAAACAGAACGAAAGGAAATGCAGAGGAAACAGAACAGAACAGCGATGAGATATTCGGACTCGGGTCGGGCTAGCGCAACACCAATTACAACAAACCTCTGAAATCTTCAAAGTTAGTGATCAGAAGAAATAAGAAGAAGACCCCAAATCAAAACCTTCCGGAACAGCTTCCGAAACAGAAGGCATCCGGCCGAAGAGCGGGCTATGGACATACTCCACAGCTGAGTCAAATCCAACGTAAGACGACCCGTTTCCGCCATTGTCAAAACCGCTCTGTTCCAACCCGGACCAGAACCCCATGTCGCTGTGACCAGAGTTTGAATAGTCAGAAGTGTAGGAAGATGGAAGCGGCGGCAAGTCAGAGCTCAAAGCACCGCTGTCGTAGAATTCAGAGACAGAGTTCATACTCATCCCCTGCATCTGGGTCACCATCTGTTGATGAGGCTGGTCAAAGCTACCCCAGTCAATGTATCCGACTTGAGTTGAATCAGGTCGAGTCACCGGGTCAGGCGAGTACGTCATTTGTTGATGGTGCTGATGTTGGTGGTCGGGGGAGAGGAGGGATGTGACGGATGAGCCAGCGGGAGTGTCCGGATAAACAAAGTTTGTGCGGGCACGAGAGCCGCGCATTGACCTTGCGGCGCGATCATAAGCCAAAGCGGCCTCTTCGGCCGTGTCAAATGTGCCTAGCCAATGACGTTCCTTAGTAGTCGGGTCGCGGATTTCAGCTGCGTAGCGGCCCCATGGCCTTCGTCGCACGCCAAGGAAGCGATGGCCGCTGGCATTGTCGGAGGGAGAGGAGGATGGGGTGGTCTTTTTCTTGGATTTGGTAGATGAAGTTGGAGTGTTCATGGCGGATAGATGATGATATAACGGTGAAATGTTGGATTGATTCAATCCAAATGTAAGAGTGATTAATAAGAAGTGGAGAGCTGTTTCTGCGTGAGGAGGAGTGGGGTTTATATAGGGCTCAACTCGAGAGTTTGGATGTGTTGAGTTTAATGATTTTTTTAAAAGATTAATTATTTCTTATTTGTGTATTCGTCGGTACATTTTCTTAATCCTCTCATATAATAAATATTTTTGAACTATTAGGGTTGAAGTATGGCTTTGGGTGGGAAATTAAACATGTGTTATGTCTTGTCAAATTTTAACCCGCCTACCAAAAAATGAAATTAAATCAGAAGAATTTAATATAAAAGGATTTATCCAATTTTATTAAATATACGTTTGGTTTGATCAAGTGGTTTGAACTCTTAAAGTTCAAACCACACCCTTCTTGGTATGATTTCTTCTCACTCAATATTGTATGGAAGATTGTTATTGTCTCGTCATTTATCATGGACCTGATCATTCTTCCTCTTATAGGTGAAAATGTGTTAATTGTTGAGAGTTCGGAGCTTATTTGTGCTCGTGAGCTATCGATGATATATGCTGAAAATTGATTGGTATAAAAGTCGCATGTTGCGAGATGTGCTTAATTTGAAATTAGATGTACTTGATGATATTATTCTTTTATTAGAATGATATATCCAATATAATTCAATGTAAAAGATGGCGCAACAATCAATTACATCGATTTAAAATGCAGTGTATATACTATTACACATATTCAAACATAGTAAACAAGTACTAAATTCTTTATCGAACTACATCATACCGTTTTGGAGTGATTGGTATCATGAACGACAGTGCAAATCTCTTCCATACAATTTTTTCCTCAAGTTTTACACTCCCTACATGTTGCTTGATTGTCTGATTTATGTGGTCGGAGTTTGAGAAAATGAAATTATGTTGGCAAATTAATCAATAAAATAAGAAAAACTTTATGAGACATGAAAAAAAAAAGAAATGAGGCAATCAAAACGAAGGGAGTAGTCTGTAAGCATACAATTAAAGTGTCAATAAGGGGTATCTTAGCTTCATCACTTGATTTGATCGACCTACACATGAAGAGGAGAAGTTGATGATCTCATTGCATTCGAACATGACACTTGCACAAGTTGCAAAACACCTTGAGAATAGTATAAAATCGATCTGGAACCGATGGAGCAATGATAACAACATCACCCATCTTATGATTAATAGCAATGATAAGCATAACCATGTTCTCCATTTCTCACTTGTATATTACTTAATCTCCAACAAGTCATCAAATATACTTTTTCTTTTTCTTCTCTTAATCTCCGATCACCGTTTCTTATCATTTATTTACCCTTTCTTGAAATCTTATTTTAAGTTTGCGTCGTATCTATTGGCTACATGTATTTCTGAAGGTCAAGATACAAGAGATGAAATGATACATAATAATCAGTTTTAGCGGTAATATGTAATATATATTATCGAAGAGGTTAGGGATAATCTTTCATTAAAACAATACTAATCCGGTCGTTCAAAGGCACACATAAGCGGTCAAAAGGTTTGTTTGAGAGCATGTGCCCTCTACATCAAGTCAAGGATTATATACATTTTAATTGTAAAGGCTTCATAAATCTAATCATGGATTCTCAACCAAGCGACCTAACCCCACAATTATAACTTATAAGTACTCCTTACTCCTGCTTGTTCGTGATTATTTGTGGCCAATTACAACACTAAATTATCTAGAAGAAGAAAAGTGTTGGTAAAGAAACAATAATGACAATTTAAAATTGCACTATTTGAAATGTTTGGATATACAGTAAAATCTTTTAAATGGTGTCCTCAAGACGAAGGACATCGCTGTCAGAAAAATATATTTTTCTCCTTAAAAGATACAGTAATAATTTCTTGAGTATTCATATGTCATCTGTTACTCCTTATAAATCATTTCCGTATTATGCGAGGTTTATTATGACTCTTTACACCGATTTGTGTGTATTTAACAAATGGCATAAGTCTCAGAACATCTACAGTGCTAAGCATTTTGGAGAGAAAATCCTGTCAGATCGACTAGCAGAAATATCAAGTCTGGGAGAACATTTTCTTAGCTTTTCTCCTACAAAATATATACCCTGATTTTACCCAATTTTAGTGTTGCATGATCGAATTGTTCTTTAGGATTTTCAGAGTATGTCATATTGGGTAGCATGCTTAGTCTAATGATGAATGCATATGGATCGACCAATGATGGACTGATCACTTTTAATATTACAAATTCATAATCAACTTCCGTAATTGGTTAATCATTGTTCATTTCAAAACAAAAGACTGAAGAACAAAAACAATAAACAAATTTCAGAGGTTTTATCCACTTTTAATTAGTTATGGCATCTACTCCCTCCGTCTCATATTTTTGTTCTCATTCGATAGTTGGCGCAGTTTTAGAAAATTATGTTATGTGAGATAAAAGCAGGAAAGAGAATGAGTGAAAAGTGAATAGATTAGAGAGAGTATAAATATGAGAGAAAAAGTTTTCCATTTAAGGAAATGAAAAGAAAAATATGAAACACCAAAAAAAAAATTGGAATGGAGGGAGTATATAACATGCAAAAACTCTTTTGATTAAATGACTCCTCATGCGATGATGATGATATATGAGATGATGATGAGTGCTGCGCATAATTAATGATCAATGCGACATGAACAAATTGAACATGAAAGTATTCTCTTTTGTATTAAGAAAATCCATGTCAGTTACATTTATTGCCAGAATCTATACCAAAAATTTGATTTGCTTGTTAATCTTGTTTAGCAAAATCTTGAAGATTTGATGAAAATGGCCTCTCATTAGCTATCAATTGATTTCCAACATTGAACGAGGAATGTTCATGATGATTAGCGAAATACAGCATGCATTTATCAATTCATGTGATTTGACTTGAGATTGTGAATCCAATTTGTAACGGAATATGTGAGTATTACATATAGATAAGCACCACGCTCGCATTTTACTTTAGTTTAATTATCAAAAATCACCCTTAAAATACATATTTTTTCAGAAATCATCCGTAAAATCCGATATTATCAGACACATCCATTAAAATATTTTGTTACCAAAAACCACCCATTAAAAACAATCTTTTAAAAATTCATCCATCGGTAACTTAAAACATCCACCTATCGACAATTTTTATAGAAAATTAATTCATAAAAAAATAACTTAAAAACTCAAAAACATTTAAAACTTCTGAAAAGAAATATTAAAAAGTCACCCATTTAGTTTTAATTTTATAAAAAAATAATGATTTTAAAATATTTTCTTATAAATTAGTTTATTTTTTAAAATATTACCACACATAATCATATAATGGTGCTCACAATCTCCCTCTCGATAATTTTTGACAAAACTCATACCAAGCTAACATCATACGCTGGCATACAGAAATCAAGACAGGTCATCACAGCCTAGAACGCGAACCCCAATATTCTCCCCCTTTTTACCACAAAAAGTGCAAGGGACATACATGGCTTGAGATTACTTGATTCTGAATGAGATTACTTAAGATTACTGGCTTGCATCAGAAGAGTTAGCGGAGTTCTGGTATGTATCGTTTCATGTGGCTGCTGCATTTATGACTGTCTTCTTCAATTCAGAGCACTCCAAAATAGAGGTAATAACTATCACTTCCTTGCGCGCAACTTCAATCTCGCCAACAACTTGATTCAACATGAAAAACTACTTCCTAAATCGATAATAGGTTCAGCTTTGTATGTGTTGGTAATGTCCAGGCGATCATTGACCGATTCAGATAAGAGTGCAATCTTCTTTCCTCTCACAGATACATCTTCATAGGTATCCTCTAGGATGTCTCCAAAACCTTCACCAATATTTGCAATAACCTCCCCAACCAGCTTCTCATATAATGGTTGTGCAACTAGAATTGTCTTCATCAACTCAGCATCCTTAGACACTTTACCATCTCAGACACTTGAAACATGCATACCTTCTGCGACAAACATGCGTTTCTATATGACATACCAAAGTTCACTAGTTGTTGTCTTTTCTGTCCCAGCTCCCCCTGTCTTGGGAGTCCCATCCTTCACAACCTCTGACTTGAAACTCAACTAATTCTGTAGACCTCTAGATATTGTGAGAATAAATAAAATAACTCCGGAAATAAAGTGAAGTAAATTGCCATCAGTCCTCTTACGCATGATCCAAAGTATCCGTATTGCCTTAATCAAACCATATAGAGCTGTCGAGGACCGGTCTGATTAGGGTGACCTGTATTGATTCAATCGAAAATAGTGGATAGACCCAGGTCAAGTTTGAGAGCCTCATAGCACCACTGAAATCCATTTCAATTCTCCTGATATTCGCCCCTTGGATAGTACTCATAATAAGGGTTAAAATAATAACTCAAGTACCAGGGGTCATAGTTGTAATGTATCTTTGTTTGATCATGATTCTGGTAATGTTTGTGATTAGAGCTCCTCACCTTGTGAGACAAGTGTTCAGAACTCCTTTGGCTTGTCTTCTTCGATCCTGGTTGTCTGTGATATACCAGTTGTCTTCGATTCAGGTTGTCTTTTTAAGAACAAACTGCTTTTAATGTACAGGTCTCTCTACCTATCTACTGTACTTTGCTAGGAATTCCTGACATTTTCGTTGAATGTAACCTGATTTAATCCAAATGTTTAAATTAGGGGGTGTTAAAGTCTAAATTTTATGAATAAAGGGTGTTAAAAACTAATTTACTCTTTTTATTAACTTCGGTGAACGAGTTACGCATGCGTACTCAATTCGATCTAACCGTGGATAAGTAATCTCATTTATAACTACCTCACTCTTTTGTTGATCAACCTAGACTGTGAAACAATATGAATATAGAAAAGATAGAAGAGTTAATTACCGGAAATCACTCGTAAAATACGGATTTTTTCAATAGTCACCCGTAAAATGTGATATTACCAATTACCACCCATTAAATTTTTTTACCAACTACCACCCATTACAATTTTTGTATACCAAAAGCCACCCAAATCAATTTAAAAACACCCACCCATTTACAATTTATTAAAAGAAATTCATTATAAAATAACAAAAAAAACTTTAAAAAATTCAAAACGTGGAAAACAAACATTAAATTCATTCATTTATTCTTGATTTAAATAAAAAATTATAAAGAAAAATATCATAAAATAGATGGATATTTGGTATTGGTTTAAATTAGTTTATTCAAAAAAATTGAAATTTTTTGACTCATTTTTCCATTTTTGTTACCTTTGTAAACTATTTATAGGAGAAATCCAATATTTTTGAAAAAAAATTAAAATTAAACCTAAGAAAGTCTTTAAAAGATTCAAAAAAATTTCTCAATTACTTGCGAAGGAAATATGCCGTCATTTTTCTTTATTTCATAGACCGAAGTGACGATTTGTCAAATTTGAGTCTCTAGTTGCTCAAATCGCTTGTTGTTCCTTTCCTCGGACTTTTGCATCATCTCAGCCAGTTGTGCCACACTATCTTCTATAGTTCTGCGGGGTGGCTCACGGGGTTGTTGCGCATCCTGTCGCTTATGCGGAGGGTTGTACGGTTGCTGGTGTTGCTGGCCTCTGTTCTCTGCAGGCTGCTTTTGAAAGTTTCGTTCATCCTTCCAGCTGAACCCGTTCTCGGCTAATCCAAACCTTGTCAGACCTTGGTAAGGCTGCGCACGGTTGTTATTATTCCAAACACCTATGGTATTGACGTCCTCCGCGTGTCCTATGATGGTCGGGCATGCGTCAGTCTTATGGTCTGTACTTGTGCAGAATTCACTGGGTGTTGCTGGTGCTGTCTATACCGCCATTAACTTAAGCATCACGTGCTTGAGCTCCTT
Source organism: Echeveria elegans (assembly GCA_035048345.1). Lineage (NCBI taxonomy): Eukaryota > Viridiplantae > Streptophyta > Magnoliopsida > Saxifragales > Crassulaceae > Echeveria > Echeveria elegans. Next base: position 656,334 of record JAWWMW010000001.1, on the reverse strand, counting down.
GATTTCCCTGCTCTCCAGGGGTTGGGCTATGCATGCTGCTGGGCTATGCATGCTGCTGTGTTCTCCAGAGTGGTGGAGAAGTAGACTTGGTTGGCGTCCTCGCTTATTAATTCGTAGACCTTCTCGGGATACAGATTGCGCACATTACCGCGCGCGCACGAATTCAGTAAGTGCAACTCCATTGGTTCTAGTCCATTCAGAAAATTCTCGATTAGCACATGTTGTGAGAGGCCGTGATTGTAGAAATTCGCCTCGAGTTCCTTAAATCTTGCATAGTACTCGTATAGGGTTTCGTTCTGTCCTTGTTTCGGCGCGGCTAACTCCCTTCTCATTAGTGATACCTTTGCTGCTGGGTAGAACTTATCCAAAAACCTTCTTTTTAGTTCTTCCCATGTGTGGATAGATCCGGTAGGGAGGCTCATCAGCCAGTGCTTGGCTTGGTCGTGTAAGGAGAATGGAAAGGCCTTGAGTTTGAGTATCTCTTCATCTTCATGATCGTTCCTCATATTAGTAATGACGGCAATAAACTCCTTCAGATGATTGATTGGATTCTCACAACTCATCTCATGAAATTTCGGGAGATGGTGAACCAAATCACTCCTTGGTTCAAAATTTCCAACGTTCGGAAGGACAATGCACCATGGTTGGTCGATATTGAGTGGTGCTGACATTTTCTTCATGGTAGGTCGATTTGGATCTCGTGCAACATGCGCGACTGCTTGTAGTTGATCGATCTGCCTTTGAAGGTCTGCGCGCCAGCACCGGAGGTTGTTGTCCTGCGCATCAGGGTTTAGGTTCCCCTGATTATCTCCAATTACGCTGTTATCTGACATATTGAATTCTTGAAACACATACGCAGAGGGTAAGAAGTGAAACAGATTGTTTTCCTACTATGGTGCGCACGCACAGATGTTGCGTGACCTCAGAAAGCAATCTGGGATTCAGATAGAAGTAAGGGAAAGTGAAATATAGGAAAGATTAAACCTGACTTGTTACTCCCCGGCAACGGTGCCAAATTTTGATCGCGCGTCGTTGTGCGCAGCAAAATTATTGTTAGTTCCGCGTGCTCAAAAACTAATACTTAGTACAGAGCTGATAAGTAGGGGTCGAATCCTCAAGGAGCAATTGCAGATCTCGTCCTTTCTTTATTCACTTTTAAGAAGCTTGGGGGTTTTTAGCCAGTAGTTTGTGCATAAATAAGCAATAAGAAAAGAATTGAATTGTTTGTAATTAATTGTGAAATATATCGGCAGTCGAGCAATCCCTTGCACTAGTTAGTTCATCATCAACATGACATGTATTTAGTTATTCCGTTTTCACCTGGTCATTACCGTTATAGTGGCCGACTAAGCATACTCACAGTCGTTACAAGTCCTATGTTATTAAGTTCCTCTCTTGGTCTAACAAAAGAGTGACCTATCTGTTAGCCGAGGTGTTCTACTGTTTATTACCGTTACAATGTCCAAATAGTATAACGTTAGACTACTAATTATTTAAGCAAGATTGTCATTACAATGGCACTCACATAAATAACTTCGAAATCATGTTCTAAGGCACATAAGGAATTAATAATAAAAACGGGAATGTTTAGTACATGCGTACGCTTCAAAACACGGCTAGTGCCAGTTCACGCTCTCAATCGATATTATGAGCTTAGCTTGTCATTGCCAAAGTCAACATCATAATTAAAAAAAACAAAACACTGAAGAAAACAAACAACGCGAGTAAACCTTAGCCTGCGACGTCTGAATGAAAAGCTCGCTCTCGGAATTCTCCTCTGTCGCAGCTTCGTGTGTGGTGGTGTGTCATCTCTTCTCGTCGTCTCAAGCCTTCTTATTTATAGGGGAGGAGGGTCAGTTCCATGATAATCCTTGCTTTCTAAATTATCTCTTGTTTTCTAAATTATCTCTTGCTAAAACTTGATCGCTTCCAAAATTTGGAGATAATGATACACTCTTTAGAAGATAATCCTCTTGAATATATTCTGATAATATTCCTCCTCCTTATTCGACTTAGCAAACTTGTAGCGCACACCTTTTCTAAAAAATACCGCCGACTTCACTTTTAGGCAACATGAAATCTCGCAACTTGTCCTCAATTTTTGGCCCTTCAAACGTTGTCTCTTGGTTTTGAGCCCTTCATAAAAGTTGTAGATCTGAATTTTATCTTTCCAACAGTATAAAAATCGTCTTGATCGGACATCGGATGAATTTTCTGAAGAAATCCTAATCCTACTCAGACTAGTCTGTGCGCGATCACTCAGCCGCGTTATCACTCCTGCTTGCGCATTCCTCTGCCTTGCGTGCGATCAGTTCCTTTCCGATTCTGTTGAGACTTTCTTCTGAGGAAACGTGCCTCTAAAAGTGACATTTTAGCTTGTATTCGTCCTTTCTTCGTTTAATGCCCTGAAATATAAAACTACACCAAAAGCGTAATCTTATACATAATAATAGACTAACAAGACTAGTGTTAAGGACCCAAATGAGTGTTAAAATACACTCTATCAAATGTAATCACTATAACCGTGGATAATGCATCTTCTAACAATACCGCGGTTAGTTATTTAAGGAGGAAACTCACCCTTCGCAAT
>JAWWMW010000001.1:622986-637216 GCA_035048345.1 Echeveria elegans | reverse complement strand
TGTAAGTGACAACAAAACCACACTCTCATAAAACCCCCTTGTAGGAAAATAACTTAGTATAACTTTACAGAAATTGTCACGAATTCGACTCCTAGCCTTCTTTTGGGTTCGACCCTGCTTACCATTTACTGAGTATTTAGCAGGTACTATAAATTATCAATTTGGCGCGCACAGCGACACGCGTTTCACATCTTCCATGTCGTATAATTTTTTTCTAAGATATCAAAGGGGTTGAATTCAAAACTGATGATGTTGCTCATGATGATTACTTGTGAAAAGAGCAAAATTTTATTAGATTAATAACGTACAAACCGAAGATGAGGAAAGGATTGATCGGCTGATTGCGAAAAAAGATAATAAAAAGTGGGCCTAAAAGGAATTTGGGCTTAGGGTACAGAATCCGAGAAGCTGATGTTCGTTTCTGTATCGAACTGGTTCGGTGGATCGAGTGAGGTGAGAGTGAGCATTTCAGTCGCAGATGGAGGCTTTGGAATTTCAATGCTTTCGGCCAACATCGCTGTCTTATTCGCCGATTAAAAACAGCCACCGCTGGAGATGGAATCTCGTTATGGCTGTTGCCAGAGATTCCACGTCTGACGTCTCATTGAAGTCTTAGGTAATAGCTCTCCTCGCGTTGAATTGTGTAAGTTTGATTGCTTTTATTTTTGCCCAAATGTATCGGATTCATATCGTATCGGACTCCCAATTATAGGTCGATACCCTGATGGAAAAGGGTTAGCAGTCGTTATAGCACAAAATGTTGACTCTGGAGGTGTTCTAATGCAAGGATTTGCTAATAGGGATGCATTGGCCACAACCATTTCTTCTGGCAAGGCAACATTCTATAGTCAGCCTCGGTCAACTCTGTGGACAAAAGGAGAAACTTCCATGAATTTTATCAATGTTCATGATATTTTTCTTGATTGTGATAAAGACTCGGTATGTCATGAATACCCTTTGGTATTTTTTTTTTTTTGGGCAACTGGTTGATTTCGTGGGTGTGATAAGAAACATGTTTTCCAGATTATATACCTGGGAAAGCCAGATGATCCTACATGTCATACAGGATCGGACACATGCTACTACACATCTTTGTCGGATCTTGTGGGCCAACAGCAGGTTTGAATCATCCCTGAAACCATCTTTATGGAATCCTTCAACCTGTTTAGCAGCTCATTAACTTCTACTTTCGACGTTGCAGGTAGGGAAAAGTAATCTAGCACTGACAACATTGTATTCGTTAGAGGCGACAATTTCGTAACGGAAAGCAGAGTCAATATCACCTGAATCAGGGAAACCTTCTTGGACGAAAAGATTATTGATGGATGATAAGTTACTTTGCTCGAAAATCAGGTAATTTTCCGACAAACTTTCAACCAGGCAACTCAACAAGCTTCAGCCTGTAAAATTATTGAACTTTTTTTTTCTTAAGAACATTGTCCTATGAAGTCTAAACTCTTTAATGGTTTGATTTAATATACTGCAGGGAGGAGGCAAATGAGCTATGTCAGACGCTGGAAGACAATGAAGATAAATCAAGGGCTACATCTGAGATGGCTGATGTTCTTTATCATGCTATGGTTTTGCTGGCACTAAAAGATGTTAGGATTGAAGAAGTTTTAGAAGCCCTGAGAAAAAGATTTTCAAAGTCTGGCATTGAGGAAAATCTGAGCCGTCCATCTAGTAATTAAATGCGGAGCTTTTCCTTCTCAGATTTCGTGGAATCAAAGGTATTTTCACTCCCTGCTAGATGCATTCGATATTACCTAATGACACTGGAAATTTTAAGTTACTTGTGTGCGGATATTGCCCTGATCTGCTGCATCAATCTTTTATGATCTGCAGGTAATCTGTTGCAACCGCAATGTATTATTTATATTTTAGAAAGATGGTTGACTTTACAGTTTACACATTTTTTGATATGTCACGGAACAGTCAGGTCTCTGACAGCCATGGCTTGAGCTTGGAGTTCTGCTTTAGTGCTTTTGCTGTGAATCCTCACGCCTTAAGGCCCTGAATAGTCATACAATTCATCAGGTGTATCGAGAGTAACCTTCTTGTTCTTGATGCACTACCGGTGGCCATATTCAGTCTATCAAGCAACTCTCAGATCCTTGCTCAATTCAAGTGTTCTCTGTTCTGAGGCACCATCACCCTTTCTGATATTTCGTACTCGATACACATTTTGGTTTAGTTCACTTCACCTTCAAAGTAGCTTCACTGTGGTCATCTTTATTTGTTATATATCTTCTTGGGACCATTCCTCATCATCTTTTCATTTTGCTTATTCTAACGCCACAGGGGTTAGTGATCGTTGTGATCCTCAGTCTTTTTTATAAATGTAATATAGTCATTTTTGATCATTTTGGAAGATTTAGAAGCAGATTTGTTCGAGTCTTGACTCCTGAAATTAACCTACAAGCTATGGTGTTGTTGAGAATAGAGGTGACTTGGCCCTGATTGTTACCTGAGAATTTCCATGTCGCTGAATGTGAATCCTGCTCCAATCCATTTTGTAATAAGCAGTACAGTTGCTATCTGCAATGCATTAGTTTCTGTAAATTCTGCCAATGCGCCCTACCTCGTAGAGAGCTGCCTGTATGAGTGGAGACTCACATTGGTATTTTCTGACATGGCGTCAGCTGGCCGACTTCTTTTACGAAGGTACAGAGTGGAGCTCAACACCATTTTCATTTTCTAGTCAAAAACAGGTAACCTCAGCTTCATTCTTAAAAATTTTGAAAATTCTTCGAACATTTCTGTTTTTAAATGTATAATATTGCCTCTATTATATCTTAGACATATATACGTATATATACTGCTCTACTTAGAGCTCTTGTATGGATCGCCTACCGTCTGGTTGTTTTATATCTTAGTTCCGGGATGTGACTATAAGTGATGTGGGTCATTTGATTACTGAACATACAAAGTGGATTTCTGTAATTCTTATAGATATATTGATCATCGTGTATCGGGTGTATTATCATTGATGTCTTTATTCGTAGCTAGTTTGTGTCTTATTCTTGTTACATTTTTATTCCGTATAATCTTTCTTTAGACTTGTGATTGCTTGCCGCGACAGTGTTCTCTTAGATAACTTCATGGTCCTCACTTTTCAGCGCCGGATTCTGATTTTGCGGCATACATGCACATTTTTCCATGCAAACCAAATTGGCAGCTCCACATTTCTCCAGGCATTGAAAAGCTTGCAACCCATGGAATGCGCAGCTAGTTGAGCATTTTAAGTCCTTGGTTCCGCAATCAGTTAGACAACTCTTCAGATCCTTTAAGTCAACTGCAGCAGCCTCCCCTGCTAGTGCAACCAGGAGAAGCAGCCCAAAAAAACATGCCACAGAACCGAAAGTGCGATCTCCAGGCTCCAGCCATGATCCGCAGGCTTAAGTATTCTTTCAGTTGGAAATGAAAGAACTGAATTGACAATTTATGCGGAAAAGCGTCCCGTACACAAGGTATTTTTATACATTGAATAGCCTTCAATTCAGTAACAAAACATGTCGGTTTTTGCTCATTCAGAATGCATGACAGGAAATTATATGCTCTAGCTGATACGCAATACGTAAGTGAGGTTTTTCAGTTTTTAACTTCATTGTGTTTGTGCAATGAAATGCGAATATCTCAAAATGCGTAAAGAATATCATGCTTTCATTTCATCATGTGTGCAAGTCAAACATTTTCTTAAATTTTTGACAGCAAAAGTACATAAGATTCCAACGCAAAAGTCCATTTTTCCACACTGATGAATCGGAACCAAATGTTGTTTGCTCACAGGTACCGATTCATATGTTCCGACCCTATAACCATGTTTAAGCTCCAAACTGAATATTTCATGGCGTACTTCTGCTTACTTCGAACTTTCAACCTTTGGATCAGGAATGCAACTGTTTAAGTTTGATCTAGAATCTATTTCAACGGTCTACAATCTCGGGACAAAATAAACCAGCAAGAAAAGTTAACATGAGTACGACTAGTAGGAATCGGTTCATCGGAAAAGCAGCGAAGGATCACATGGTTGTGGGCCTTAAGGTGCAACACAGCTATAAAATCTCAACTCTTTAACTGAAGATCTTCTTCGCCTTGGCAACTAGTTGCTGCACATGTTCTACCGATCCATCGTGTTGACATTTTAGATAACTGATTTAAGACAGATAAAGATGACAATATGATGTGAATTGTAAATTTACAGACTGATATATGAGAATATATACACAACAGATTTCCTAATAATAGAGAATTAATATGGATGATTACTTCAATCATTGACCTAGTAGTGAGGGCTGACCATAATTATTATAATGTGTAGACCAAGTGTAGCCGACTGCATTGAATTGGTTTGGTTGATTTGATCCAATAGCCTCCCTCAATTTTAACTTGTTGAAACATGTTGAGATTGCGCTTGCACTCTTGAAAGAAAGGTACATGCAAAGGTTTGGCAAAACTGTAACTAATGTTTGGATGATATGAAATGAATATGTTGAAGCTTTCTTGCAATACATTCACGGACAAAATGGTAACCGACATGAAAAACTAGATTAGTGGACAACTAAGTAGCACCAATGTTGTCACACCAGAGAATCAGAGGTGATTCATATTTAGCACCAAATTCTTTCAATAGTTTTCTATTCATATAATTTCAATAGCTTTATACTCTGACTCAGTACCGGACCTTGAAATAATATCTTGTTTTTGGCACTCCAAGCAATTAGGTTAGACCCCAAAAAGACAGTATAACCCTTCATTAACCTTCGATCATCAATGCATCTCGTCCAATAAAGTCGGAATATGCAGAGAGTCGGTTAGCTAAAACGGTTTTATGTGATGACCATGATTGATAGTATCTTGAATATATCTTAAAATCCTTTTAACGGCAGACCGGTGAGTATGACGAGGAGCTTAAAGAAATTGACATACTTTATTTATCGCAAGAGATAGGTCTGGCCGGGTTAGAGTAAGGTACTACAGTCCCTCTAAAATAATGTGGTATTGAATAGAATCCTCAAAATTGAACAAGTCACCATGAGTGAAAGAAGATCGAGTGGTGGATGCCATTGGTGTCGCTGACGGCTTGCGTTTGGACATGTTTGCTCGACTTAGCAGGTCTCATGCAAGTTCTGATTGGTTGAGCAACAAACCGTTTGACATACAACAAACCGTTGTGATTGTCCCGCTCTGATACCAATTGAAATTGAGTTCGCTCAAATGTTATAGATTCGATCTTGTCGTAGGTCCTGTGTCAATTCAGCATAGACAATTAAATATTACAGAAAGTACATGACACAGGAAGTTGTTAACTCAGTTCGGCTCTTTTAAGGCTTAGTCTGGGGGGATTCTCTCCACAAGTCCGGTGGAAAAATTCACTAATATCAAATAGTCTTACAAAACACTTGCACTCTGTAATGTTCGAGCTAAGACTTATTCTAGTGAAAGGGATCTGCGACAACCTTCTGTAACAGACTCAAGCCTCCAACTTGATATCCACTAATTCAGACTGCGCCTGAATTATTCTGCCTTGTACTCTCCGACACACTGTCAGCATAAGCAGTCTTGCAGCTTGTAATCGCTACCTAGGCTCTCGTCTGAATGTCACCACACGTGACAGAAAATCGCCGAAAATTACGTTTGCTCTTGTCGTCGTCAAATATAGTGTTTGATATTTGATGTAGTTTGACGTACGAATGAAGACGACATTCACTTGTATTTTATAGGCTCGGTAGACTCAGTTTGCTTCCTCCTTAAGTCAGTCGAGATTCACCTTCCAAATAAATTCTAGAAAATATTACATCTTCATGGTAATGATGAATTATGAATATTTAATTTAAATATTCATATATTCATATTTTGGTTACCATATCTGATTATATCATAGTAATTGATTTTAAACATAATCAGATAATCTTCTCCTCGCATATCTTGAGATATATATATCTAAATATCCAGCTGGCTGAATATATTATTGTTAACTAATTCCAGCTGACAGTTGTCGTAGACGTTCTGGAGAGAAGCCTGTCTCAGATGATTATTGCAGGCTCTGAAACAATGAAGTGATTCACATTATGTGACATCATTGATCAAATAAATTGTCGCACTTAGCACCGAGTTTCATGGTTCTCTCAAGGTTGATAGTGGCCAGGAGAGATCAGCACCGTCGGAGTAGGCGGTGGTTTATGTTGACAGTTCAGATAATTGATTTATGACAAAAATGAAAGAATATATATTAGATTTCCTAATAATAGAGAGAATTAAATATGGATGATTAATCCAATAATTAACAGTAATGAGGGTCTACCATAATCTTTATTATGTGTTGACCATGTGTAGTTGATTGGATTGAATTGTTCGCTTGAGTTGATCCAATACATCATAAGTTTCTTTATCTAGAATCAAATAGCTTGACCCGATTATTTTAATGCACTTGAGAGAGTCCTTTTACACAAATCGTCACCCGGTCATTCCTTTCACATTAGCAGCCAGCAGGGTTGCATTTATCGATAAGTTATATAAATCGTGGATAGCACGTAGCATGCCAACTCTTATGACTGTTCTGTGTTAATGAGAGACCCTATACAGAAAATTGAAAATAGAGTGGAATTTGGAATTCATAAATCATAAATATGCTTATAAAAGTAAAAATTAATGAAAGAAATTATATACCAAAAGATTCGGACAGCTAATGAATGATTAGTCTCTCACGACGGATTTTCTATTCCGTGTTTTTTTATATATTATTGCTTGGAAGTTTGAACAAGTCCTGATAGGTATCCCAATGGCAATAAAAAGAACTTCAGAAACTGAGTTCATGAACATAAGATACAATTTGTCGGAGAAAAATAATGTTGTCATCTAACACTAAATCAACCGAATATAAAATCTAGCACAAACGACTCTTTCAAGTGGCATATTCCTGTTGACGCTTTGTTACCTGTGAAATGGCGTAAGTTGTATGTAAGTTGCGAAAAGCACATAGATGAATAAAGTCAGCTTATCTTGAGGCTCCCCTTTCAACTACTACTGCTTCTCCTCGACAACTTTAACGCTAAAAGAATGCGCAGATTTGATTGGTTATGATGCCTTCATGGACCACATCAAATTATGGGTTTGATAAAGGCACTGAAGAAAGAAAGAAAAAAATCCAATCTGTTGAGCATTCTGCTTTTTTCTACTATACTAGCTCTGCGCCGTCGTCCCGAATGAAATTTTTTCGATGTCTCAATTCGATTCTCCTAAAAAAATTTAACGTATTCCAAATAATTTTTAATTTATACATATAAATTTGGAATTTCAATTTTTTTAATTTTAAATGAGTATTTTTTGTTTTTGTCTTATTTTTATTTTGTCTTATTCCTAATTCATTTAACGACAAAAATGTATGATTTAGCGACGGAAAAAAATTTGTAGCTAATTGTGTGTTGGGGATATAAGCCAATTATTATGATAGATGTATTTTTTTTGTTAGGAAATCTTACTTTGTTCTCGTATGTGTCATTTAAGATAAAATCTATTATATTAAGAAAAAGTAGAAGGTTTATCTTCTGGTTATACTAATCTTTTGTTTTATCAAAGTATTTACAACTTAATATTCGAGAAAAAAAAATGTCAAAACACCACATGTTCTAAGAAAATATATAACGAGTCTCGGGGGCATTCAATGCGCTTATTGCTGAAAGAGCATTTTCACGAAAATATGGAACCTGAAATTCAAGGTGTGTAGCAATAGCAATGCTGTACAGTGCACTGAATATGTTGCTTTTGAATTGAGAGCTTGTTTATTTGGCTGGGTAAAGTTGACAAGGACGTTTTGGAATCAAACTGATGACCAGTAACAGTATGGCGGGGTTAAATTAAATGCAACAAGCAGCAACAACAACAGCAGCAATGTTCAAAAACAAAATAAAATGGTTCATGACAGACAGGTGAGCACAACCACAATATGCAGAGCTGTTCAGAACGCAAAATACATTATCAAAAACATCAAATCTCTAAAGAATAATTGACCTTGTAAGGAGCCACATCAATCATTAATCGAACCGACATTATTATAACTTATAGTCCTGATGATGATGCAAGACATCCTTAAACAACAATATAAACTCTTAATACCAACTTTAATTTATATTCCAAATTATTCTTTTGGATGAACAAGAAAAAAACTAATCGTACATTGTTTACTTTAAAAAACACCGCCTCGAAAAATCGTCACTTTGCTCAATAATCTCTTCTGCTCCACCTCCACATTTTCTAGTTTAAAACTTGCAGGCATTCATCGATGATGATGCTCAATGCTTAATGCTACATTACAAGGTGGAAGCCCCACCCAGATGCAAAATAAGTACCAATTAAAGTATTTTATTTTATTTTAGGTGAAGAAAATAAATTTAATAAAGAGAGAGAGGAACAGGAAGAGTCCAAACTTCTCAGACTCCTGCAGCATGTGCTCGCTCATGGCTACCGAAAATTGATACCATTTTTTTAAAAAAAAAAGCTTGTGAAATGGAAAAACAATGTAGCCGTTGTTTGGTTTGTTGTTGTAGTTGTACTATTCATTTAATTTTAAATATTTTATTTATTTATTAAAAAAATGTAGAGTGGGAAGGAGGGGGGAGAATGGGGATGAAGGAGGAGCAGTGTTGTCAACACAGCTGGCTGGTGGGGGAGCAAAACCCCACAAACCAAAAGGCCACAACCACAACACTAGACACAATTTGGGATTTCTTACTGCTTAAAGATTTCATCTTTATTTATCAAATTCTGCTCTCTCTCTTTCTTATTTTGTGAGAGGGGGGATAATGGGGATTTTCTGGTGGGTTTCTGTTTATGTAAATATGCATTCATGATTGAGATTGACTCAATGACAACTGTAAATTTTACTACATTCTGTTTTTTTCTGAGTTTCGAAATCTCCCATAGCACTACACTACAAGTATCTACATTCATCCACTCTTCTCCCTTTTTCTTTTCACTTTACATTTCAAATCTGAACAGCTTCCTTTACATTTTGGAGTCTTTTAAATTTATGGGGTGACATCAAAATTTGATCTTTTGGGGTTGTAGTTGGTGCTTGTTAAATTAGGGTTGCAGTTTGAGAGAGATCTCTCTTTGTGTGCTGTTTGGCGGCGCAATGCTGTCACTTTCTGTCGGCATTGTTGCCTTGGTCGGTATCCAATCAAGATGATGTGGATGATGATGATGATGATAAAGATGGCGATGAGAGTATATCCATTCTTTCCTGTTTGTTCATTTCTTGCTGCAGAAGATGCTTCTTTGTCCTAGCTGTGTTTTTTTGCACTTATTCGGCGTCTGATTGGAGATTCTGATTTGATTCAATCTCTAGTCATTTTCACATTCTAGGCTTTGTTTATTGTTGGTATTTTCGGTACACACTTCACTTTTGCTTCGGGACTTTTTGTGTTCGCTGATTTGGTTGTGTGACTGAGAGCGTGAAATAGCAGGGTACGACAGCAATTTGATGTAGGAATGAAGTGAATGTTTGTTCAGTTTGTGACGTTGAAATACTCCACTGAGTTTTGAGGATCCTGGCAAATGTGGCCTAGATCTTCAGATATCTTCCTGCATTGTTTTTATAAGGTAATTGACTCATACTTTCATGTAATATATATGTCAGATCCTCCCGTCGTCTGATAACAAGCCTTTTTCGTGCTTTTTTTTACATCGTACCCGGATGAAGTGTGAAATTGTCATCCAGCTGATCACCAGACATCCTGCATTGTTTGGATCATGCTTTTGAATAGATTAGTCATGATTGCAACCAGCTGTTTGGTGTTCACTTTCTCGTTTAATTTCTCTATACTAGTGACTTTAGGATGATGATTAGGATTTTTATGATGGAAAGTCATTGAACACGATAAGAACGTTTCACGGACAGCTTTCTGCGTCAGTTGGGACTACCTGGCATTAGAGTTCGAAGGTCCGCGTGACTTGTCTACTCAGTTAGCATACTTGGTGTGAACTCACACAATTTTCCGTTACAAGTTGTGGAATGGAATACGTGGTCTGAGACCACCTCTTCTTTAGCGCTACATATCTTTCATTTCTGATATATACCCTTTGAATCAACCTCCTTTCATTTGACAATTTGATCTTCATATCAATACAGCTTCTTGAAATTGACCAGTGAGAACCTGATTATTAGTGATATTTTGTTTCTCTTCAGCAGTCTCATGTTTCTATCGGTTGTAGTTTTAATCAAATGTTCTTGTCACTGTTTAGCAGTTTATCATGTTTCTTCTGTGATTGAACATAACTGTTTCTTTTATGCAGAAATTAATCACATATCGCCAGCAAGTAGTGACGGAAGCACTTTCCAGTATCCAATGTCAAGGACTCTTGTAGTGATCCTTGGAAGTGCTGCAGGAGCCCTGGCATTAGTCATGATACTGATTCTTCTTGTGTGGTTCTGCGTATCTCGTAACAGAAGCATCTCGAGGACTTCCGAAACAGGCTCTTCTGATCCATCTGTTCAAGGTAAGGCAACTTTCCATGTAAATGATAACATCAAATGGGCCTTAATTTTGGTTTTCTGACCTGCAGTTGGGAGAAATGTTGGACTCGAGTTGTCGTTGCGAGATGCCAGACGTTTCGAAATGGAAGAACTATATATGGCTACTAAAAATTTCAGCGAAAAAAATTTGATTGGAATAGGTAAATTCGGAGAAGTGTACAAGGGTTTGCTCCGTGATGGAATGCTTGTCGCTATAAAAAAGCGGCCTGGTGCACCTACTCAAGAATTCGTCAATGAGGTACTATCCCAAGGCCTCGCTATAAAATGCTTATTCAGAATTATGTTTGCTGCTATCTATCTTCATTTTTCTTACTGTAAATTTGAATTGTGTACTTCTAACTAACGTAAGATCTTGGAGCGAAACCTCCCAGGTGCGTTACCTATCATCTATTCAGCATCGCAATGTCGTTATCTTAGTGGGGTATTGCCAAGAGAATGAACAGCAGCTTCTTGTCTACGAGTTCATACCTAATGGAAGTGTTTCAAATCATATATATGGTAAATCTTTTTCCAGTCACCATTAGTTTCCCTTCTTCTTCTTTTTTTTTTTTAAAAAAAACAAAAAATCCGCACTGCGTATTTTTCGTGTCCATGTCTACTGGATTAGGAAAATAGTCCATTTGAACAGTGTTTGGTCCAAATGCGCCTCTTATGTAATTTAAATCTTATCAGGGAATTTTTTTCACAGATTGTTGAGGCTTATCAGTTATCACATTGCTCAATTAATGTTTCAGGTAGCAGTCAGGAGTCTAGCGAAAAGCTCGAGTTCAAGCACAGGCTTTCAATAGCACTGGGGGCAGCTAAAGGTGATCCATTTTAAAGTTTACATACAGATTTTTAACGGCATCCTCTGTCGTTGTATCTGAACATTATTTATGTCACAGGTTTAGCGCACCTCCACTCTTTAAGCCCTCGTCTGATTCACAAGAATTTCAAGACGGCGAATGCTCTTGTAGATGAAAATTTTATAGCAAAAGTCGCAGATGCAGGGCTCCGCAACTTCCTTGGAAGAACAACAGAAATTGCAGGCCCGTCCTCTCAGGTGGAAGCTGATGAGATATATATGGCACCAGAGTATTTATCTTCACTTCTTAGAAATCCCATATTTCCTTACCTCTAAAGCTCTCCTCTGAACAATGTGCTTTTTATCCGTAGAGTGAAAGAATTCAGACGATATTCAGATAAAGGCGATGTGTATAGCTTTGGGGTTTTTCTTTTGGAGTTGGTTACTGGGCGGGAGGCTAGCAGACTCGTACCGGGGTCCGAACAAAATTTCGTCGAATGGGTACTTATTTCCTTTTTTCATCTTAAACATGCGTCGTTAAGTTTCATCAGCTTTTTTTTTCCCTTGTCTGACATAAAGCTTCATAACTTTGCGAAGGTTCAAAATCATTCCAATTTGAGTGATTTTTCAATCTCAACTATCATTGACGTGAGACTGAAGAATAATTTCACAACAGAAGTGATGGAAGAATTTGTACAGTTAATAATACGATGTTTACATCCTTCAAGCGAGAGACGGCCTTCTATGAGCTACGTTGAAATGGAGCTGAATCGTATATATGAAAAAGAAGTGAGCCTGACGATTGTAATGGGCGAGAAAACTCCAACAGTGACCCTTGGAAGCCAGTTATTTAGAGCTTCACAGTGATGAAATGAGTAGTTTGGATTTTGGTCAGCCTGAGCATATTTTTGAAACTCATCCCTCGTCGTGTGCGTACAAATTCTTCCTTCCCTGTTTTTTTTTTTCTCAAAATTTTCGGGAACGTAAGAGTGCGTCTGGTCGTTTATTTTAAGTGTATAAAAAGGCGGCCAGAGTTTCTCAATTTATTTTCCTTTTTCATTTATTGATAATACCGAGCTGCTTCATGTTGTAAAAGCATTACTTCAGTGTTGAGAGTGCCCCAAAGTGGAAAATGCATTGTCATTTTCGATCGCGCTTATTAGCCCTTACTGTATTCAGCTTACTTCAGCTGGCCAATCCTCAGTCTTTTTTCGATTGTTCGTTAGTGTTTCAAGGCCTATCGGCAAGTCAAACTGTCGGTGCACAGCTGCCTTCCTGTACATAACCGGTTGGAACAAATTTTTCGATACCAATTTTATTCGACTTCAATAGCTATAATGCTATATATATGCTAATGAACGGAACAAGAAGGCCGACAGAACCCTGCACATAACCTGAGGACAGCTACTCGGTTCGTCCCAGACGAAGTTTTCCAAAACGTTCGTCTCTCGTCGAATAACCTGAACCACCCATCCCTTATCACGCACACCAGTCACACCCATTATCCATTATTACCCCGCCGTTCCCTGAGGTTTTCGAGGCCTCTGGGCGTAAAAAAAAAGGTCCCCTAATTTTAGTAAGCTAATTTCTTTATCTATTCATATAAAAGAATAACAAAATCAACATATCATTTAATAGTTATTTCATATTTTGTCCATCTCTCTAAGTTTTTAAGTTTAAACACATCCCGACCCACGGGGTCGGCTCGACCCAAATGAGGGCCTAAAGCGAAGAATAAAATCGGGGCCTTATGTGTAATTTTTTTATTAAAACTGAACAGTGTCAGCAATATATTTTATTAAATGAGAGAATCAAAAAGTCTGATATGTGACTCTTACAAAAGACATGCTCTATCCTAACAATCCCCTATGATGATAAAAACAATATTTCAGTGATCAGGTACTACAATCAAGCATGACCTAAAGAGGATATAAGTATATATGTTAATCGAAGACTTGCATTATATGAGCGCAGATTATCAACCCTCAAATCTCCATACAAAATATAAAACATGAGACCCTAAAATCCCCCAAAAAAGAAAATCAGCAACCTTCAACGCTAGCAAAAATTGTGAGCATGAAATGAATCAAAGGACCTTGTAAAATTAGGTATTGAGTTCTCTTTAGAAAGAACCAGCATATAAACCAATCAGTATGATTCACTCCAAAAGTAGGCCACAACCCCAGGCCCGACAGGTCCGACTCAACACTAATGCATGCCTCAAGCCAAAATATAAAAAAATCGAGCCTTAGTTTATACAATTTATCAAAATTGACAAAGACTATTTGGGCAAAATGAGGCCCTTTTACCAACAAAAATAACATAAAATGAGGCCTTTTTCCTCAATTAAAATTCTAAAAAAATGGGGCCTAAAACTCATGCTTTACTTGCTTCATGGTAGAGCCGGCCCTGCCGACCCATTACAATTAAAATCATCAAATATGTATTTCTTATTTGGGAATAATGTCATTTAAATTCCTAACTTCTCAGTTTTGCCCATTTAAATCCTCAACTCGGTTTTGTCCTTTTAAATCCTCAACTTTTTAGTTGACTTTCAAAAAAATCTTAAGTTTTATATTGACTTTGTCATTATAGGCATCAATTGAGCATTTAGGGTTTAGGCCTATAATGACAAAGTCAATATAAAACTTAAGATTTTTTTGAAAGTCAACTAAGAAGTTGAGGATTTAAATAGTCAAAACTAAGTTGAGGATTTAAAAGGGTAAAATTGAGATGTTGGAGATTTAAATGACAGTTTTTCCTTTCTTATTTTGCCAATCTCTTTAAGTTTTTAAGTTTAAACACGAGCCTGACAAGACACATTACAATTAAAAATAAAAATTAAATTAAAAATTAAAAATTAAAAATTAAAAATTAAAAATTAAAAATTAAAAATTAAAAATTAAAAATTA
>JAWWMW010000001.1:604040-622886 GCA_035048345.1 Echeveria elegans | reverse complement strand
GACATATTATCCAAAATCAGAGATATTCCTCATATGCATAGCTAATCCTTACAGCCTTAGTAGCTGCCATTGAGGTTAAGTGTGAGGAGCCTGAAAGTTACCTTGAAGCAATAAGTTCCAAAGATAAGGACAAGTGGCTAGAAGCCATGAAAGATGAGATAAATTCTCTAAGAGTTAATACAACCTGAATTTGGTAAAAAAAACCTGAGAATCAGAAAGTGGTGGGGTGCAGGTGGCTCTTTAAGATTAAGGAGGGAATTACTGCGAGTGAACCACTCAGGTATTAGGCAAATGTTAGTAGCTAAGGGGTATAAGAGGGAATAGATTATAATGAGATTTTTCCCTGTTGTTAAATTTAAAACAATTAGCGTGATGTGTCATTGGTTGCTTGCTATGATCTTGAGCTAGAATAACTTGATGTTAAAACTGCGTTTTTACATCGTGAATCAGAAGAAAAAAATTCTCATGCATCAATCTGAAGGTTTTGTCGATGATAGACATCCTAAACATGTTTGCTTACTGAAAAAAACTTTGTATGGTATGAAACGAAGTTCTAGACAACGGTATAAGCGTTTTGACTCATTTTTTCTGAAACTTGGCTTTACTAGGAGCAATTATGATAGTTGTTTCTAAATAAGGTAAATCCGATGAAACATAAGTTAAACTCTGAATTTGATATGAAGGATCTTCGGCATGCTAGGAAAATCCTAGGAATGGTTATTGATAGGGATAGAACTAAAAATTATCTAAGTTGCATCAAAAACCATATCATGAAAAAATAGTTAAAACGTTTGGTAATCTGAATTGTAAATCTATTCCTATTCCTACTGTATGCATTTTACTTTGAGTAAGTTGCAATATCCAAAGAATGAATCTGAAATGATTAAGATGGAATTTGTGTCATATGCAAGTTCCATAGAATTAGTTATGTATGCCATGATAAGTACAAGACTTGATTTATCTTATGTTGTTTCGCTATTGGCTCTTTATATGTCAAATTCTGGTATGAACTACTAGTATGCATTGAAATATGTGATTGCATATATTAAAGGTTCGTTGGATGATGGTTTGTGTTATAGGAACATAATAGTTCCACCTGATTTAATTGGTTATGTCGATGCAGAAGTGACAGTGACACTAGAAAATCTAATATTGCTTATGTTTTTACTTTCGAAAGAAATTGTGTATCTTGGAAATCACAACTTCAGCCATTAGTTGCTCTCTCCACAACTGAACCTAAGTACATAGCGATTAATGATGCATGTAAGGAAGATATTTGGTTGCAAAATTTGTTGAAAGAGGCTAGGTTGATTGATAAGAGTGTTGTGATTGAATTTGACAGTCAGTCTGACATACATTTGAGCAAGAATCATGTGTATCATGAGAGAATAAAGCAAGTAGATATCAAATTTCATTAAATTAGAGATTTGTTGGTTGTTTATGTTGTGACTTTAAATAAAATTGATACAATTGACAACCCGGTTGATATGGGAATCAAAGTTGTGACTAACCAAAAGTTCAGGCATTGCTTGAAACTGTTATATGTTAAGTAATTGCAGGTAAACGAGTGATGAAAAGGAATTTGTTGTATGCACTAGTAAAAGGAAAAGTTGGAGGAAGTTGAAATGTCCTGAAGGTCCGATGTAATTGGAAGAAGAGAATGTTTACTGAGGAATGAGAGGGGAATACAAAATAATCCTTTAAGATAACAACCAATATCAGTAGCCTGTAGTTCCAGCTTCAGGTGGAGATTCGTAGGGAGTTGAAGCTTGAACTCCAGCTGATGGGCTAAGACGCTAGAGCCCAAGTTCAGCGATAGTTCATTCCACGTCAGTGCTGAGTCAGGTGCGATGAGTCACGCAATTGTCGTGCTCTGCCAGCTGGGATAGGAGATCGACAACCGTCAAATCAAGCAACAGATGAATGGCATTGGATGCAAGTATAAAAGTCTAATCCTCTCAAATTTAGGGTTATCTTTCGATAACTCATCTCTCAAGCAGCAACTGGAACGACGAATGACTTTTGACGATCGATTGAATCCATACTGTTGCGAGTTGATCATGAAGGCGTCGATGAATATCTGTGCGTGTTATGGTGGTGGTAAAGTGACAACCAAGCCTGGATTCGGTCTATGATTTTTTGACAGGAAGTTGAAATGTATCTTTCTTCAGTGTGGTTTGATTGTTGTTGATGTGAGCCAGGACATTTGGCTGCGAGTGTTGTAATTGTAACAGATTTCATTTTACCGGCAAATTTCACCGGAAGCAAGTATATTTCTGAGTCACTGAGCTCAACGTGGAGTAAAAGCTATTTAGACTGTATAACCACGAGAAAAAATCCGATCGTACTCTTTCCTTTACAGTTCTTTCCATTTCTCTTAGGTTCTTAGTGATAAGACTTAATCAGATTTTGGAGGCTGGTATGATTGAGTCATAAGGGTGTGTGTGCATTAGGAAGTGATATCAAGACTTCCTTGATTCACTACACGTTTGTGTAGACCTTGAATTTCAAGATGTTTTTGAATTACAATGCCCCGACGGTGTGTCATTGTAAATTTGTGTGAAATGCCAAATACCCGTCGAGACTACTCGGTAATCCTTAAAAAATGAACATTTTTGTCAATATTACGTATACAGTTAGATATTTAAATTCTAGGTGTTTGACAGTTTTCTTAGAAATAATATTTGGATTAATTAGCACCAATGTTCAGTACAAAACAGC
Organism: Echeveria elegans; assembly: GCA_035048345.1. Classification (NCBI taxonomy): domain Eukaryota; kingdom Viridiplantae; phylum Streptophyta; class Magnoliopsida; order Saxifragales; family Crassulaceae; genus Echeveria; species Echeveria elegans. The sequence goes on along the minus strand of JAWWMW010000001.1, from coordinate 620,165 downwards.
TCATCGAGCTAATAATATTTCAATTTTCGAATTCTTTCGCGTTATATGTTCATAAAAATATAATGTTCCTTCTACTCAAAGAAAAGGATCAAAATTGACCCGACATAAAATTTCTTTTGTTATTTATTTGGTGATGGCGATTTGTCAGGAGTCATTGTGTATTAGTTGTAGAAAATTCTAAGAAAATCAAAATCATTTATTTTTAATCTTCCATGTAAAACAAGAAGCGAGATTTCAAGTGGAAATATTTTTCTGTATAAAAACTAACGATTTCTGAATCTATAAAATTTGTATTCCGGAGCATCACAAATACAAGAAAATTCTACTACTCCAATAAAGATAAAAGACCGCTGCATATCATTTCTCACACCCCTAAAACAGCCTTCGACTTTTTCTTAATATAATCGATTTTATCTTAAATGAGAACAAAGTAAGATTTCTGAAAACCATAGAATAGAAAGAAAAAAAGCAGAATGCTCAACATATGGGATTTTCTTTCTCTTCAATGCCTTTATTATCAAACCCATAATCTGATGTGGTCCATGAAGGCATCATAATCAATCAATTCTGCGCATTCTTTTAGCGTTAAAGTTGTAGAGCAGAAGCAGTAGGAGGGGGAGCCTCAAGATAAGCTGACTTTATCAAATATGCGATTTGCGTAACTTACATACAAAATAAGCCAGTTCATAGGTAACAATGCGTCAAACAGCCGCTTGTTGGAGTTATATATGTGCTACGTTTAGATTTTATATTTGGCCGGTAGTTAAGTGTTGGATGAAGACATTATTTTTTTTTCCCGACAAATTGTATCTTGTGTTCATGAACTCCAGTTTCTGATGTGTTTTTAGTGCCATATTAAGACTTGTTCAAACTTCCAAATTTAAAATATAAAAAAAAAAACAGGCATTGGTAAAATACATCGTGAAAGATTAATCATTAGCCGTTGGAATCTAAGAATCTTTTGTTATATAATTTCTTTCATGAATTACTTTTCTAGCAAGGTCTAGTAGTACTGGTTTAGAATCGTGTTTCAGTAAATGAAGAGTCATTTTTGTTGAAAACCTTATATATTTATATGTAACGAAGTCTGAATTTGAATTCCAATGGTCAAATTATGTGTATAATGTCATTCTTGTAAACAACAAGTGGTCATTTCCCTCGCGTGCCATCTACGATTTATATAACTTACCCAGAAATGGAACCCTGATAATCTGAAAGGAATGACCGGTTTCGATTTTGCGTAAAAGGACTCTCTCAAGTGCATAAAAAAATATCTGGTCTAGCTATTTGATTCCAAATAACTTATGATGGACCGGGTAGAAGTGTGAAGTAGCTAGTTGCCATATATCTTCAGTCAAAGAGAAGAGATTATTTCATAGGTTTGTGCTGCACCATAAGGCCCACAACCATGTGATCCTTGGCTGCTTTGTGATGAACCGATCACTAATAGTCGTACTCATGTTAACTTTTCTTGCTGGCATTGTCTGGAAAATGTAGACGGTTTAAACGGAATCTTCATCAACCTGAAATAGTTGCATTCCTAAATCCTAATCAAGAGGTCAAAATTGGAAGAAGTAAGCAGAAGTACACCATGAAAATATTCACTTTGGAACTCAGAAATAATTTTGGAATCTGAACATATGAATTGGTGGTACCTTTGAGGTTTGAACAAAAAACGTTGTGTTCCGATCCATCAAGCTGGTAGGCCACGAAGGTCACAAGTAGTTCAAAAGCTGAATGATCAATCATGCAATGCGATTCAACTGTTGGGTTTGCGAGGGCGAGGAATCTGCATGTACTTTTGTTGTCAATTTGAGGAAAATGTATGACTTGCTCGAACGATGGAACCATGGGAATCTTTATGCATTTTTCCAGATATTCACATTTCACGGACAATGACGTTAAAAACATCTAGTGAAAAGCCAGCTTACCAATTGCTTGTCAGCTAGAGCACACAATACAATTTCCTGTCATGCATTAATTAGCACAATGCAATGCCATTCAATTTTTCGGTAATATTAACGTATTTTGTTACGGAATTGAAGCCTTTTTCAAGGCATAAAAATACAGGAATAATATTTTCTAAATCTTCAACTTTTCAGTTTTGGTCATTTAAATCCTCAACTTTTCAAACACTACACCATTATAGGCATATCGTTAAGTCGAGTGACGGGACTCGTTGAGGATTTAAATGGCCAAAACTGAAAAGTTGGGATTTAAATGGTCAACTGAGAAGTTGACGATTTTTTTTTTGTGAGGATTTAAATGATCAAAATTGAAAAGTTGAGAATTTAAAAAATATTTTTCCCATAAAAATACCTTGTGTGGGTGAAGCTTTTCCGCATAATCTGCCAGTTCATTCATTTCCAACTAAGAGAGTAAAAGACAACAACAGCTATGTTATCTGGACTGAACTAACGCTAGAATTCTACAAATCTGGCTCTGATACCACTGTAGTGAATAAAGGATGTCTTTATATCACTTCCTAATGCACAGACACACACACCCCGTTATGACTCAATCGTAGCAGCCTCTAAAACCAAACTAAGTTGTATCACCATTCACCAAGAACTTGACAGAAATGGAAAGAACTATAATGAAAAGAGTATGACCGTTTTTTTTTCTCGTGATTATATGACCCAAATGCCTTTACTCCATGTTGAGCTCGGAGACTCTATGATACACTAGCTTCTGACAAAACTTGCCAGTAAAATGAAATCCATTAAAATTACAGCACTCACAACCAACAATCGTGGCTCAAATCAGCAACAATCAAACCACACTGATGAAAGATACACTTCAGCTTCCTGTCAAGAAATCCTTGACTGAATCCAAGCTTGGTCGTCACTTTAACACCACCAAAACATGCACAGATTTTCACTGACGCCTTCGTGATCAACTCACAGCAGTATAGATTCAATAGATCGTCGAAAGTCCTTAGTCGTTTCAGTCGTTGCTTAAGAGATGAGTTATCAAAAGCTAACCCTCGATCTATGAGGTTTGGGCTCTTATACTTGCATCCAACGTCATTCATCTATTGCTTGATCCGACGGCAGTCGATCTCTTATCCAGGCAGGCAACACACGACAATTGTGTGACTCGTCGCACCCGACTCAGCACAGACTAGGAATGGACCATCGCTGGACTTAGGCTCAAGCGTCTAAGCCCATCAGTTGGAGTTCAAGCTTCAACTCGCTACATAACGCTTATTTCAAAGTAACTATATCGTGTAGAGTATTGAATTGAATACGATTTTGAGAGTTTGTTTTTTTGGATGGACAAAGTTGACAGGGGCATTTTGGAATTAAAGTGATGGCCAGGAAGCTGATGTTAAATTAAATGCAAGAAGCAAGAACAACAATGCCTGCTTGTTTATGCCCCCATTTCAAAATGGTTCATGACAGGCAGGTGAGCACAACCACAATGCGCAGAGCTGTTCAGAGCGCAACCATCCATTCTAAAGAATAATTAACCTCATCTTCAATCATTAATTGAACCGACGTTATTATAATTCTGATCATGATGCAAAGACACCCTTAAACAATTTAAACTCTGAAAACTAACTTTTTATTCCAAAACTAGCGCACCGCCCATCGTCCTGACGGGGCTGCGTTGTCCCAAATGTGCAATCGAACAGGTCAAATACGGGCGGGACTCGATCGATCAAATTTTTTGGCCCGTGTGGTCCGTGTAATTTAAAACTTTTAATTTTTAATGGGTCGGGCTTGACCCTTTTGTTGTGTGGAAATTTAAACGCGCCCGTGTGATCTGTGTAATTTTAAATTTATTAATGGGCCGGGATGGGCCGTGTGTTTCTCTGAAAATTTAAACGGGCCCATGTGGTATGTGTAAATATAAATTTTTTATTTTAATGGGCCGACCTGGGCTCGTGTGGTTAAAACCCGATCAAATGGAATTTTTAATATTTAATTTTTAACGGGCTGGGCCCGTGTGAACTGTGTAAATTTAAACGGGCCATGTGGTCTGTGTAATTTTAAACTTTTAATTTTAAACCATTAATTTTTTGAATTTTTAATGGATCGGACTGAGCTCATGTGATTTGTGTAAGAATAAATTATAAAACTTATAGGTATGGGCAAAATGAATAGTTCATATTTTGAGCGTACATCCCTCAATCATCTATTCTGTTATATATTTCCAAAATTATTAGTTGGGGTATTATTTACTTGAAAAACAATGCTCGAAAATAAGAAAAAATATCGACACTTTTGTTAATTTCTTCTGTCCCACATCCACATTTTCTCATTTAAATTTTGCAGGCATTCGTTGATGATGATGCTAATGCTCAATTGCTTAATGCTACATTACAAGGTGGAAGGAAGCCCCACCTCACCCCCCACCCAGCTTCAAAAAATACCAATTTTATTTGTTTATTTATTTTTGGTGAAGATAAATAAAATTGAATAAAGAGAGGGAGGGGAGAGAGAGGGGAGCAAGAACAGGAAAAGTCCAAATCTCTCAGCCTCCTGCAGCATGTGCTTGCTCATGGCTACAAAAACTTGATACCATTTTTTTTAAAGCCTGTGGAATGGAAAAACAATGTAGCCGTTGGTTTGGTTTGGTTTCTTGTTGTGTGTTGTAGTACTATTCAATTAAAAAATTTAATTTTAATTTATTTTAATTGTATAAGAAATGTAGAGTGAGTAAGATGGGGATGAAGAGGAGCAGTGTCGTCAAACATAGCTGGGGATCAAAACCCCACAAAAGGCCACAACCACAACACATACACTCACTGTTTTGGGATTTCTTACTGCATAAAAATTTCATCTTTGTTTATATAATCTCTCTCTCAATTTGCCCAATTTGAGGGGGCATTTGGGGCTTTGGGATGTTTCTGGTGGGTTTTGTTGGGTTTCTGTTTATGTAAATATGCATTCATGATTGAGATTGAGATTGACTCAATGACAACTGTAAATTTTACATTCCATTTCTGATTTTTGAACACAACACTACAAGTCTCTCTACATTCACTCCTCTCCCTCTCCCGTTTTCTTTTCACTTTTCATTCCAAATCTGCGCTTCTTTGCATTTTGGAAGTATTTTAATTTTTCTGGGGTGTGATAAAAATGTGTTGAGAGAGCTCTGTTTGTTGAGTTGAGGGGTTGTGTTTGTGTGCTGTGTGTCGGCGCAATGCTGTCACTTTCTGTCGGCATTGTTATCTTGGTCTGTAACCAACCAAGAAGAAGATGATGATGATGGATCTGAAAGTATATTCAGTCTTTCCTGTTTGTTCATTTCTTGATGCAGAAGATGCTTCGTTGTCCTAGCTGTATTTTCTTGCACTTATTCGGCGCCTGATTCGAGACTCTTGATTTGATTCAATTTCTAGACATTTTCACATTCTAGGCTTTGTTTATTGTTGGTATTTTCGGTACAAACTTTGCTTTTTTTTCATCACTTGTTGTGTTTGCTGATTTTGCTTTGTGTGAGTGAGAGGGTGAAAGAGAAGGAAAAAGACAGTGATTTGATTTGGGAATGAAGTGAATGTTTTGCTTCTGTTTGAGTTTGTGACGTTGAAATACTACTGAGTTTTGCCGATCCTGGCAAATGTGGCCGAGATCTCCAGAGATCTTCCCGCGTTGTTTCTATAAGGTTAATCTCACTGCCAGTCTTCACTGACTTTTACTTTCATGTAATTTATAGATGATCCTTGACGTTGTCTGATTACAAGCCTTTTTTCGTGCCTCTTTTCATTGTGCCACGATGAAGTGTGAAATTGTCATCCTATGATATGCGTTTGGATCATGCATTTGAGTAGATTCGTCATGATTGCAACCAGCTGTTTGGTGTTCACTTTCTGGCTTTAAATTCTTGATACTAGTGAATTTAGGCTGATGATTTGGATTTTCATGATGGAAAGTCATTGAACACGTTAAGAGCGTTTCACTGACAGCTTTCTGCGTCGGTTGGAACTACCTGGCATTAGAGTTCGAAGATCCGCATGACTTGTATCTTCATTTGGCATACTTGGTGTGAACTCATGCATCTTTCCATTACAAGTTGTGTGATGGAATGTGAGGTCTGGTTTACAGCTGCTAATCTGACGCCACTTCTTCTTCCACACTGTGTATCTTTCATTTCCATTATAAACCCTTAGAATCAACCTCCTTCGATTTGAAATTTTGATCTTGCATATCAGTACAGCTTCTTGAAATAGGCCAGTGAGAACCTAATGATTAGTAATATTTTGTTTCTCTTTAACACATTCATATTTTTCCATCTGTTTACTTTTTAAGTAAATTTTCTCATCGCCGCTTAGCAGTTTATTATATTTTCTTCTGTGATTGAACATATCGATTTCTTGTGTGCAGAAATTCATTTTGTATCGCCTGCACATAGTGACCGAAGCACTTTCTAGTAACCAATGTCAAGTACTCTTGTAGTGATCCTCGGAAGTGCTGCAGGAGCCCTGGCATTAGTCATGATACTGATTCTACTTGTGTGGTTCTGCGTGTCTCGTAACAGAAGCATCTCCAGGACTTCCGAAACAGGCTCTTCTGATCCATCTATTCAAGGTAAGGCAACATGTCCATGTAAATGAAATGATAACCAAACATGGTAGACAAACATCTTAAGGCCCTTAATTTTGGTTTTTATGACCTGCAGCTGGGAGAAATGTTGGAATTGAGTTGTCATTGCGAGATGCCAGACGTTTCCAAATGGAAGAACTATACATGGCTACTAAAAATTTCAGCGACAAAAATTTGATTGGAATAGGTAAATTCGGAGAAGTATACAAAGGTTTGCTTCAAGATGGAATGCTTGTCGCTATCAAAAAGCGGCCTGGCGCACCTACTCAGGAGTTCGTCAACGAGGTACTATCACAAGGCCCCAAACTTACAAAATGATTAATTCCATGGATGACATGAAGAATGGATAATATTTCCATTTGCAACTGAATTCTACTTGGTGTACTAGAAATGTGGTTGTTAAATGGCAAGGCTCTCAGACTAGTCCCAGCTGTGCTTGACTTTGTTGTGTTATAATCAAAGATTATTCAGAATTTTGTTTGCTGCTACTCTTCGTAAAATCAAATGTTTCCTTATTGTTATCTTTGTTTGTATATATTTCCCAAGTGTAAAGAAAAATTTTGTGCTTCTACCTAACGTAATATCTTTGTGTGAAACCTTCCAGGTTCGTTACCTATCATCTATTCAGCATCGCAATGTCGTTATCTTAGTGGGGTATTGCCAAGAGAGTGAACAGCAGCTTCTTGTCTTTGAATACATACCGAATGGGAGTGTTTCAAATCACTTATATGGTAAATCTTTTTCACGTTACCACTAGTTTCCCTTCTTATTTTATTTTTTTCAATACAATTAAGAAAAAAAGCCAATGCAGTTATTTTCATGGTCATTTCTACTGGATAAGGAAAATAATATATTTGAACAGTCAAAACATCTCTGATGTAAATTGAATTCTATCGGGATTTTTTTACGCAGATTACTGAGGCTTAATCACATTATTCAATTAAATGTTTCAGGTAGCAGTCAGGAGTCGAGCGAAAAGCTTGAGTTCAAGCACAGGCTTTCAATAGCACAAGGGGCGGCTAAAGGTGATCTGGTTTAACATTTATTGAATGATTCTAAGCAACATCAATTTTGACATTGATTGGCAATGTTCACGTTCCATGACTTGCTCTATCACTGTTTCTAACTTCATTTATGTTACAGGTCTAGCACACCTCCACTCCTTAAGCCCTCGTCTGATTCACAAGAATTTCAAGACAGCTAATGTCCTTGTAGATGAAAATTTTATAGCAAAGGTTGCAGATGCAGGGATCCGCAACTTCCTTGGAAGAACAACTGAAACCGCAGGCCCGTCTTCTCAGGTGGCACCTGATGAGATATATATGGCACCAGAGTATTTATCTTCACTTCTTTAGAAATCTTGTCCTTCCTCAACTTTAAAGCTTGCCGCTAAACAGTTTGTCTCTTATGCGTAGAGTGAAAGAATTCAGACGATATTCAGATAAAGGTGACGTGTATAGCTTTGGGGTTTTTCTTTTGGAGTTGGTTACTGGACGGGAGGCTAGCGGACTCGTACCAGGGTCTGAACAAAATTTCGTCGAATGGGTATTTATTTCTCTCCTTCATTCTAAACACGTTTCGTTCAGTTTCATCTGCTTTTTGTTTTTCTTTATTTAAATCCTCTTCTGACAAAAAACAACATAATTTTGTGAAGGTTCAAAATCGTTCCAATTTAAGTGATTTTTCAATCTCAACTATCATTGATGTGAGACTGAAGAATAATTTCACCACAGAAGTCATGGAGGAATTTGTACAGCTAATAATGAGATGTTTACACCCTTCCAGTGAGAGACGGCCTTCTATGAGCTATGTTGAAATGGAGCTGAATCGTATATATGACAAAGAAGTGAGCCTGACGATTGTAATGGGCGAGAAAACTCCAACTGTGACCCTTGGAAGCCAGTTATTTAGAGCTTCACAGTAAGCAAATGAGTAGTTTGGATTTTTGTCAGCCTGCGTATATTTAAAAACCCAATCCTCCTCATGTGCATACAATTTTTTCCTTCTTGTTTTTTTTTTCCAGAATATGGGAGAACATAAGAGTGCGCCTGGTCGTTTATTTTAAATGTATAAAAAAAGCGGCCAGGGTTTCTCCATTTTTTTTCCTTGTTCAATTTATTGATAACACCGAGCTGCTTCATGTTGTAAAAACAATAATTCTCAGTGTTGAGACTTGAGAGTGTCCTAAGGTTGAAATGCATTGTCATTTTCTACTGCGCTTTTTTCCCTTATTGTACAGCTTACCTGGGTTGTCCGATCTTCTATCCTTCGATTATTCATTATTGTTTTTTTCATGGCCTCTCAGCAAGTCGTGCAGCTAAACCAAAGCTGTTTCCTAGACATTCAAGTTGGACCAAATTTTGCGATAAATCTAAAATTATTTGTACATTCTTAACAACAAGTAACGTTTACATTCTTAACCTTCTGAATTCGTTTATGACAACATTGAGGAATGCTTAAAAAACGAAAAACAAAATATAATGATTTAAAAGAACAAAAGACGTTGCTGAGGCAAAAGTCCAGATTGAATATATGCAACTACAGTTCAGTTGGTTGATGTATTGTAATCAAAGAATTAGAGTGACAGGGCGTATCCGATTCAGAATAAACAGTGCATTAAGTTCGCAGAATCGAACAAAAAGAAGCAGACTGAAATCTAAAGTGTAAGCTTGAATGAAAGCAGAACACAAAAGATTGTTACAACCAGAAACTTCACAGTTAAATTTTACACAAGCTGAACTCCGGTCAATTTTCCTATTTACAGACATTGACATTAAAGAACTTTTAAATAAATCAATCTGGAGGGGCCTCCTTCAAGGAAATTGAGAATGATGAGGCGCTCAGTAATGGCCTGGATGCGCAGGTAATGCTTTTCACAGATGAGCTTGCCGTCTTTAAAGCATGGAACCTCCGAGTTTTGCTTTCAAGACAAGCTCCTCGGTTGTAGTGCCTATGATCTCATTAGCCCGCTTTAAACCTACAAAGCAATATCGGCCAAGGGTATCCTGTGTGCACCACAAATAACATCAGAGTCCGCTTGTTCTGAAAAACACTACTAAAAAGTAAAAACACTGGTCAAATTATTGAAAAAAATAAAAGGTGCAGCATCGGTAAACCATTTTCAACATCAAAATCGATGCAATTCTAGAGTAAGATGATTCACTGAAATTCAATAACGAGATAGCATCATTACACAAACTATAATAATCAGCAAATTCTTAGACCGATGACCAAAGGCAGAAAACAGATATCGAAGTTCAACGTTGACCGAATATAATGCCAGACAATTCAGTGCAAGTAAAGAGCCAAAGCTGATATATTCTCACCCGAGATACAATGCCTAACTTCTCTAATTTTTCCACAGCATCATCCACATCAAAATTGCAGTTTTCGCCAAACTCTTCTTTAATAAGTTCTTCACATTGCGCATCAAGATCCTACATCAACGATGGAACTAAATATAAACGTGCAACCAACCATTCTTATTCGAGAACCATATAACAGAAAACAACCATGCAAATACGAACACGGAACCAATCATATATAATGATACCTGTCTAGTAGCTTTGCCCTGTTCCATCAGTATAAAGAACGAAATAATCACTTCTTTGACCTGCTCGGCAAATAAAAAGAGGTTGAATTTCGCGACCACTTGCATGGCGTTCTTTGCCTTAGATGCACCAAATCATTTGCTTAACAAACTTAATGCTACGACAAGAAAGGATGCTGATCAATGAGAACATGCCATCTCAAGCAATGATCGCAATAACTTCGAGAAGAGTTAGTAACCAGTTCATTACTGCTTTTTTCTACATTTGAACCTTAGCATTCAATTTTCACCACACTCACTTCTTGTTGGATCACATCATCACATAAATGAAGAAGAGTTCCCCTTCCACTATCCAGCTGCTTGTCATACATGGACTGAGTGATCAAATTCTGATAAGCGGCCATATTTGCTTGAAACCTAAAGACGCAAGTGAACCCATAGTCAACCGACTCAAAACTTAACAATGTACATGAGAGAAGCAGGTAAGCAACAGTTTAGCAATGGTTACATGCCGTGTTAACACTAGAGCCAATATATCTCTAATCAAACTAAACAAGAGTTTAGGTCATATGTTCACGGTTTTTTGGAAGGTAGATGTTTGTATGGAGTGGGCCATAGGAGGGTAAAGCTGTTGTATAATTGAATCTGAACTTCAACTATGATCCTACCAATGTGGAGTTGATAAAGTTATAACATCTTGTACTCTACCAGAAGGAGATCTCGAATGTTTTTACAAAACAATCAAGGCATATAAATGATCACAATACTAAAATGGTAACAAAATTTTGGAAAAGAAACTCGTACGTGAAGTATGTTTTTGCGCAGTAACCAACCACAGCTGAAATTACGGCAAATATCACCCAGAGATCAGCCTGGGGCATTTCAAGAGAACTAACAAGAGCAACCTGACAATGAAAAAGTTTCACGTAAATAAAAGCGCAATGAATACTGAAGCTGCAACATCAAGGTCACACAAACTAACCAGCCCAACAACAGCTGAAACAAGGAATTTCACCCAATCCATTGGAGTTAAGCCTGGATTTTTCTTTTCTGGCTACAGGATCGAAGGACAGTAGTTAGATATGAGCAGGGGGGAGTCATTAAAAGTATAAGAAAACATAAATACTCACAAGGACTATCTCCATATCAGCCATGGGAATGTTTTTGAAATGCTTCACAAAAATTCCTCTTTCTGATTTTGTTTTATCACCTGCACGCCTACAAAGTCTTTCTTTGAATCAGAATCATGCATAACAAATAACTATTTACAAAAAAACATTTTATCTTGTCCTCCAAATAAATAGTATGAGCAATATGGAACGAACTCATTGTATGTTTGGTATGAGGAGATCAATCAATTAAGAGATATTATTAAGTCTGTCAATTAAGTGATTTTATTATAGACCTGGATCACATCTAGAGAACGACATACAACACGGATCAGCCTCAAAGTATAACAGAACATGCATGCCACCATAGCCATACCGATAAACAACAATCATTCTGTCGAACGTAGGCTCTTGGATGGTGTTCTTGCTGAATAGATTGTGAAAGCTGCATATTTGAAAAAAAAGTTCAACATATGATTCACAACACTCAGAAGTCTGAAGGACAAGACAAGAGGAGTTTATTTTATTACACAACACACGAGAGATAAATACAAAGTTGACCACCATGATAAATCCTCTGACATACGAATCACGACACAAGTGTCTATGAACAATACTTCACTTTAACTCCTTATATTTTAAATAGAGTTCACAGTTTTCACCCCCTATATACATCTGAAAAATTGAGTATATGTATTCAAATATTGTCAATTCTCGTTCCGATTATTTCTTTGGTCATTCGAATAACAATTCAGTAAAAAAAGTTCATATAGAGAATTCCAAGCCTCCTAGGAATATATCTTTTTATGATGGGTTCATTAGCATTTACCAATTCTGTTTTGTGTGATTCAAACATCTTTTACCAATGGAATTAGACTGTTGATGTAGCTATTTTAATAGTAATAATCATGATCGACTGCATAGTAAGATATTCTGACCTGAGTTGCATGCTTTCTAAGCGAATCCGTTCGACATACATTTCCGGATCTTCATCACTCCTGATCTCATCATCCTTTTTTGGGTCCCTTTTTTGTTTACTCGATGTCCTTGAAAATAGTTTCCCGAGCCTGCATCCAAAATAAACTAGCCTTCTTCAGTAAATTTGTCAATGCTTGTCCAGTAAAGCTTAACGAGCAGAGACATATTCAAAATTGTCATCAAGGTTTGCTTTGTCAAGCCAATATATGTTTTCCTGTTGAGAGGATAAAGAAAAGACTCTCCCAGAGTGGTTTTATTAAGTAATGAAACACCAAACACATATCTTTATCCTTCTCAAACACAATCATCTCTCAAGCACGTGCCTGAGAGAGTGTTACAAGGATGAAAGGAATCAAATTGAATCTTTTTGCTATACTAAATCAAATAATGAAGTTATGCCTATCACATTAAAAGGCAGCATGAAATGAGATTGGATAGTTAGTTAATAGGCCATATAACATGAAATTACATAATTCAATTCACACTCTCTTTATGTTCTTTATTTCGTCATGTAATCACTGAGTCTAGATTCTTACTTCAATCATTTTTGGTAACGAATCTAGCAAACAAAAACAATAATTTGCATTGCACCTTGTAAATGTCATAAAGGAGCGCCACAATCGTGCAATGATCACATCCAGTTTCTCCATGACAAAGTAATCGGAAGTTTTATCAATCCCAATGCCACGCCGGAAGATAACGTACTAAAAGTCAGCATACATACTATTGGTTAAAGAACAAACTGCTATACACTTTAGAATGTGGACTAACATATGCACATGAGCTATAAACGATTAGTTTATTCATTCGTGAATTTAACAAATTGTGATACAATGACATGAGCATTCACTTAGATGTTACAATAAGTTCCATACAGGCCACATCGTAAATTATATAAAGATACATGAAAACACAGCAATCGTATCTGCAGTTGGGAGATGAGTAACATAGCCGGAAGGGGACACTAAAAAAATGCAAAGAGTTCCTTAATCTGGCGACTAGAAGAGACAACATCCAGTTGAGAGAATTGTATTAATAATGATGAAAATCAACCATCATGCTCTTAGTACTGACATGTTAGGATGTACAGGGGAAAGAATCCAAATTTCTCAATTAGCTATTAAAATTCCTCAAAAAACAATATCAGTAAAAATTAGGAAGACGCATTTGACAGATTCATTAATTCCAAAGTGAAATGTACCTTGTCAACAAAATCTGGCAAACCTTCATGGGGATGCTTTTCAAAATATGTCTTCAGCAGCTTCTTGTCAAGCTAAGCATCAGGGTCCAGGCAACAAAAGTACAAGATTACAACGTTATTAAATACTTTCAGCTGTCAAATGTGTGTAGAAATCTCTTGAGAAGTTGCCTTGACAAGTAAAACACCTTTGATTCATCCACAGATATAGGAAGATTAAGAAGATACTGTCCTGAATGTGCAATTTCAATCTCTTCTTCACTTGCTATCTTGAAATTGCTCTTCTCCATCACCTGATAATGAGTGGAAAATACAAGATCATAAAAGAGTATGTACAGACACTAAAGCAGCAACTTTAAGTAAAGGGAAGTTAAAAGTAATCCCAAATTACACACATTGCTTGAAAATGAATTTCAAATATCAATAGAAGAAACGCATGTGCAAAGCGAAAAAATAGACGGATATACATTTTCATTTATGCTGAAATTTCAAATTCAATCAATCATAAAACTCGTGTTGTAAGATATTGGCTTCAATTTCCCAGAAGTAAGATGGGCACATCAATAAGGATGGAATGAGAAATGAGAAGTTAGATATACTCTCCTAATACCTGGAATAAGTAAGTCAAGAAGTTTTGTTCTAGTATGTCGACTTCAGCAGGAGATAAATTCTGTTGCTCCAACTTCTGAGCTCCAGAAACAGGATCAAATAGAGAATATAGTTGCTGTGGGAAATCAACATATAGTTCATCACGCAAACAAAAGGAAACAACTACAGAATGTATGCAAAACAATGTATCCTGATGATGGCAGGAAGACGGAAGTACCATCAAATCTTCAAACTGAAGTAGATACCAAGCGCGAATTGTATATTCCACTCTCTTGCATAGCTTAAGGAATTCGGCACGGTCAGTGCTATGTTCTGAAGAGAAAGAAGAAGAAAATCACCATGTTATTTGGAGCAATTATTCTTATGCAATCTATCGTGATTGACCCAATAAAAAGTCCGACATATCAAAGCTGTGCCTTCTCCAGACGCCCCTCAGGACTTAAAGCAAAGAAACGAGCACTATGCAGTTGTTGTTTGCTTATGAGCTAGTATACATATATAATTTTACAACCTCTTGGAATAACCTAGGATTAATCTTCCATTAAACAAGGAGGAACTACCATAGGCAGGAGTTCAAAATAGCAACAAAACATCAGAAATCCTTTCAAGCTGACATGAAATCTTTCATACGTATTTCATTTCACAACATAACAGAAACAACTTCCAGTTGCTTCAAAATAGAAAGTAAAAATTTTACACACTCTCAGACTGCTACTACTGTTTGACAAGGTCTCAAAACACAATCACAAACATGACCTACGACCTAACCTAGATGAAAAGGAAAGCAAGAGACGGTGAAATTGTTAAAAAAAAAAAAGTACCAATGAGGTTGGCCAATGTGAGAATGAGCTTGGGCTTCAAAACGGGAATGACAGATTCACGCTCCAGCCTAATCACTTCATTGTGCTTCTCCTTCTTCCTCTGGTCCGTCATCCTCTACTACACTACAGACAGCGACGAGGCGTGGAAGATGAAACGGAATTGGATTTTATGGAAATGGATACGAATCGTGCGGATAAATTGAATCAAGCAACCGAAGATTGTATTCGTTTCTTCTTCGATGAGAACAGGAAACGCAAATTGGTTGGTTCGATTGTGATTGTAACGCAACAATGTGATCAAACGATTGTTATACTTTAATAGTTGCACTCCGTAGTTGATAGAAATTTTTCGATGTCTTTATTCGATTTAATTAACTATTATAATGTTTTTCGCTTCATTTATAATTTATAATTTTTTAAAATTCTTAATTTTATAATTTCTTTTGAAATCTACTTATCAAATACGGTCAAATATAAAAATACAACCAAATATGATCAGTTGGTCAAATACAATCAACTATGGATGACTAATGATGGATGACATGTAGTGTAAATAAGGAGGTGAGGAGGGTATTTTTGTTAAAGTCTTATTGCAATGGATCTTTAATAAAGAAAATAAGGAAATTAATGAGGAAAAGTGGATGGTTGGTAAATGTGTGGTGATGGATTGCTAAACTATTATATATACAGATTTTAATTGCACAAGATCACCATTTCAGTCTACACAAAATTATCATTATAAAATATATTTTTACTCCATCACTATATAAAATTTAAAGGGGAGAGGATCAGGTAAAATAAAGGCTAATTATATAAAGTGTTAAGGAATCTTTGACGTCTATTATGTTATAATCAGTGGTTGTGATTAAATATTAATTATATAATTATTAATCAAATGGGGATAAAAAAAAAGATTAATTGCACTAGATCATCATTTCAGTCTACACAAAATTATCATTTTCTATACATATAATAAAACATCTAAATGGATGAACCACACATTAAGCGATGAAATGTAACTAGATTCCCTATTTTAGCAACAAAACCTAACTAAATCCCTATCAACTATATATTTTTTTGATGAAAGGGTTACAAGGGTACAATAAGTTGTACGAGACTAATATCATCTAGTACATATAAAACCAACTAAAGCACAGGTCGCAATGGACACCAATACCCAAGAAAGCATCGAGCAAACAAATGCAAGGCTAACATAACCCTAAAGACCACCGAGGATCAAAAGACTGATAAAGACAAAAGGAAATCGATAGAATCGATTACCTTTAGACACAAAAGACTTCCTCACTAA